>UCOM01003894.1:0-15048 GCA_900474385.1 Ormyrus pomaceus
TAAAAATAAAATAATAATAAAAACGAGATAATAATGGAACAATAAATTAGTTAGGAGGAAGCTAACTGCCAATTACTTGGCAGCGGTTTTTTTTTATTCCAGTAGATTTCTAGTTTTTCCGGGGAAAAGTGCGGAGCGTCTTTCTTTGAAAGATTGTTTATTGGCTTATCGAAGTTGTATGGAGTCAAAGTCGAAGAGCAGATAGAGGGATGATGAATTAATGATGTAGTCGACCTCAAAATGAAATTCTCTTCAAGAAACATTATTCTTTTGACTGCAAAAGAATCCCCTGCCATTGAAAAATTGCGCTTCAAAAAGCGAATTATCATCGAATTAATAAAGAAAAGAGATAAAACCAAATTGAAGCCCGCCTCCCTTCGAGCGCGAAAATCTCATTCCGCCCCGAGCAACAACGGTCACAAGTAGCCGCCCTTAATTGATTCGTCGCGCTCGAAATTTCGCGCCCCGCTTCTCCCCGCGGAGATAAAAAAAAAAAAAGCGGCGCGCTCCCTTTTTTTTCGAAAAGGGTGGGGGGCGCAGGCGGCGCGGTAAATACACGGCGAATTTCATGCAAATTAGTAATCGAGTTGCAACTATATATACCGCTGCAGCGCCGCGCGGCAGGAGAATGCCGCGGAGCAATGCCGAAGCCCCGAGGCCGTGTAATCTGAATTCCGAACTATTCTCTAACGCCGCTTAAATTTCTCAGCGGCGGCGAGGGAGCCGCGAGTCTTTTATTATGCATTATGCAAAGCGGGAGCAATTTCGCGAGCCGCGCCGCTCCGCGATTCATCCGCTTAGCGATCTTTCTTGGCTGATATTTTTGAATTTCGAAGGGGGGGCAGAATTTGGGAATAACGGGTACAAGTCTGTTAACTTGCGAAAACAAACGATGGGCAGTAAAAAGCGCCTCGTCACGAATCGGCAGCGCTCGTCGAACAAGAGCAAAGTTGCCCCCTCCCCACTCACCCGCAATATCTGGTCGCCTTCCCTCAGACGGCCGTCCCGGGCGGCGAGACTTTCAGGAACTATTTCCGAGATGTAGACCTCCGTGTCGGCGTCCTCGCTGCCCGAGCCGGAGCTGTAGCAGACCGTCAGGCCCAGTTTCTCCGCGCTGGCCGTCTTCTGCAGCGTCACCTCCTGCAAGTGCAAGCTTTGATGATCGGAATCTAATTACGGGCCGCTGAGTGCGGAGGAAGTTGGCCAAGTTAAGGACGGGGGGGGAGGGGGAGGGGAGAGGCGTTTTTGATGGCCGCCGGTGATGGACTTTGGGAGTTGGGGTGGCCAAGTTTTTGAGATATAGATTGTTTTTCGGTCGATGGGCGGTTTCATTTGGTAACTGGTTCGGGCAAAGTTCAAAGTTGGGGGAGTAATAACGGTTTCGAGGCTTTTTCGGGAAAATTGCTTGATGTTGTTATGGATTTTGTACGTGCTTAATTTTATAAAATAAATATTTTAAAGGTATGTACACAAATATGTTAAAGTAAAACTCTTTATCGAACTTTTCAAATTTTTCGACTAAATGCAGCTGTTCGTATACACTTGTAATATTATAATACAAAAGCAGCAACGTCAAAAAAGTCCAAAATCTACTTTAATCCAAATCATCCAGCTTTCTCCATAAATAACCGAATGATCCTTTGAAATTTCGGAATTTCATCTTTACGACGGGCAATAAAAAGCGATTAGATTCGCAGCATCCGCGAGTAATTCCGGTAATATAAGTGGGCAGTACGCCGCAGCGTTCGGCGAAATTGGCATTACGAATGTGGCGGTATAGACACAAGTTCCGCGATTCTGAAACGATCCAATCACCACCTGTCCGAAGTTCAGATACCTCGTTAACCCCTCCCCTCCCACCCCCTTCCGCATCACGACTCGTGCAACCGGCAGAGATCGAAGTAAAACTGTAGGTTCATCCGCGCGAATTCACCGCCAAATTACAGCCCGATTAAATTCGCCAACTTTTTTCCCCGAACTACCCCCTTTATTTCTTACGTACGGCGTTTCGATTGCCTTTTTTTTTGATCGCGCGACCGGAAAGCGGGGCTGATCAGCCTTTTTATTTGTAAGAATGCTGACGGTCAGTTGGGGATTCCTTTTTGAAGTACGTTTCAAAGTTTTTCTCGAAAGATTTTGTCCGATAATTGTTAGATATACCGAGAGTAAAGGTTTACTTTGGCAAAATGCAATAGAATAAAGTAAGTTGATGGGACGCGCGAAGATTGATTGAAAAGTTCGTTTTACAATTTTTCGAAGCGTTCGTATAAAAGCTTTCACGGGGGAATGTCACGTTAAATTTCTATCGAAAGTAGATATTCCTGTCACTTTTTATGTAAATTTTAGTGTAGATTTTATAGATGAACTATAAAACGTACATTTTAATCGTGCATGATTTTTTACTACGAAAAAGCTCCTTTTTCGGACGCGGAAAAGAGCTTTTGCTAATTCAGAAATAACAAAAATGTAAATGTTTTTCGCAAAACACCCAATAATTACACGACAACGAACAAAGATGTGTTCCCTCTTTCCGAAAGCTTAAACGTCCCAAACTCTAGGAAGACTAGAACAGTAATCTCTTCTCAAAAATGATAAATCTCTCTTTAAAAGCACCCCAAGTGCCTCACCTCGAAGTCGATCTCCGGCGCGAGGATGTCGTCGAAGCTGTCGTTGGTCTGCTCGTCGGCGTGCAGCGTCACGGGCATGAAGTCGTCCTCGTCGATGAGGCCCACCCAGTCCGTCTGCACCCCGGTGGACACGAGGAGGGTGAACGTGTTCTCGTGGTTGTCGCGCTGCTGCTGCTGCTCGTCATCCTGGGGCGAGGACATGCCGGCCGCCGCGGAGGTCGAGGTCGTCGAGGCGCCGCCGGTGCCTGCGGGGCCCAGAGTCGACGGGTGGCGACGCAGCACCTCCACCAGGATCGGCTCCTGCGCCGACTGGAAGCAGCGCACCGCGTCCTCGTGGCTCGAGTTCGAGACGTCTTGGCCGTTCACCTGCGGGAGGAGAGATTCGTCTCATTTAAGTTCAATGAAAATTTATGGAAAATGAAATATAATTGGTTCACGAAGAAAAAGTTTCAGTAAAAATTACTATACTGTTTAGAATAGCGAGCACAGACTGCCGAAACCCAAAAAATTACCATACTTTTTAGTAAATTTTAATGAAATTTTAGTAAAAATTCGTCTAATTTTATTAAATGTTCCTGAAATTTCAGTACAATTTATTTAAAAGTACAGGAATTTTTTGGGTTTTGGCAGGCTATGCTTGCATTACCAGAAAGTTTAGTCATTTTTATTGAAGTATTTGTAATTTTTACTGAAACATTTCTCTCCGTGTTCAAACTGGTAATGATAACGTTATCGACTGGAAATTAGTAAAAATAGTGTTGGGTTGGGTATATTTTAATTTTATTAAATTAAAAATTTTTCCACCTTTCGAGCTGATCATTCAACTATTTTTCCCTGTCGACTTTTACGAGCTATCCTGACAAAAAATTCACGACAATGTTTTACCATTATCCACCTACATTTGAAAGCGCACTAAAAAGCAACTTCCACGGACAAGTCAATAATTTATCCTCCCGGCAATAAAACTCGTCAATTCCACCTACACGATCCCCAAAATCCAAACAAACGCGCGCGTGTCCGCCTCTCCCTTCCATCTCCCCGATGGAATTTTTACTCCGCGTAAACTTTTTACAGCGCGCCGTCGCGCAAGATAAAAACTATATATACGCGCGGATCGCCGTCGGCGCCAAAGTCGCGGGGGGATCGAAACTTCCTCTGTTTTTCGCGCGCGCAGGCGATATTGTGTTGTCTTGCGGTCCCCTCCCGCGTCTGTCTTGTTCCGGGCGCATTGTGAGGTGGCGATGCTTAAATCCCACAATGAGCGCGGAGGCTCCTCGCCCGGAAGTTCCGCGGGGGCTGACGGGGCGACGAGTTATGCGATATTTTAATTTTTCGGATGCACCGCCCCCCGCCCGTTTTGTTTAGATCGGAGGCGGTGGAGACTGCTGTTGTCGGGGTGATGATGGATTTGACAGGTGAGGTTGCTTGGGTTTTGCAGTAAGAGGGGCTGTTGTTTCTTAGTTTGCTAAAAAGTATAACTAAACGTTGAAGCAAATAAAGTATTCTATGAGGGAAGAAGATGTAGCAAATTTCGAGGTTGATTATAAAATATTGCGACGACGCAAATATATGGCGCATTTACACAAATATCTCTATATTTGCTCCTCATACACAGTAAATTTCTTTTGCAAGCAAGCTATTTCGATGTTTATCTCCGGCAGGTGATAAATACCGCTATTTTATGTACGTAAGCAAGGTGCTGTTGACCAAAAACTGACTGATAGCTCGGTAAATCCAGTCAACTATAAATATTAATCAGCCCGTTAATTCTTCCCGAAAATTTATCGCCTTTTTCCACAGCATTACGTCTCTTCGCTCGCCGAAAAAAAGCTCGCTTAAAATCCAGGCCAAAAAAAAGAAACCCATCGAAAAATGGCCAAGACCAACGGACTCCCGGCAAGTCCACCGCTGCGTTCTCCCCTCGTCCGCTCGAGCAAAGCCCGACACTGACTCGTTAATCCCCGGTTCTCCGGCTCCTCCGGCAGCAAAACACTTGCCGCAAAACTAATTAGACAGAAAAGCGGGCCCTAATCCCGAACAAAATCAGCAACACGTGGTCGATCCATAACTCGCGGGGGCGATGCGCGCCGCTCGGCGGCCGTTAACGTCGTCAAAAATAAATCACACCGCCGCCGCCGTCGCGTGTAAAAAGCCGCGGGCCGCGCGTATAAAAGCGTGTTCGTTTATATACGCCGGGCATTTGCGGCTCCAGAGACTCGACTCTCGAAGGTAGTCCGCTCTTTTTCCTTTCGAGTGCCCCTAAATAATGCAGCGGCCCGACATTTACTATTCTATTAATGGGACAGACGGGTTCATTTCCATGTTTGCTCGGGCCGCGGGGGGGAGGGGGAGGCAAGACTGATGGACTCGGTAAGAAGCGCGAGTGCATCGAGAGAGAGAGCGGTGTATCGGTGAATTCGGCGCGACGAGCACCACGACGGAGGGTAAACAGGGGAGGGGTTTAGCCGCTGTGTCTTTTTGGACTGCGGCCGCGACGACTTTGATTTTTTGGGCAGAGTCGCCGAGGGCCTATTGCGGTTTCGGCTGCTTTTGCGGTGGGGCGAGAGGGCTTTTGGAATGGTGGCTGCTGCGGTTTTTTTTCGGGGGTGGAGAGGCTCGCTCGGAGGGTCGATTAAGCGACGGAGAAGCGACGCTGCGGTGATTTAAGAGGTACTGAAGGTTTTTTTTTGGAAATTGAGTGACGCTTTATTTGAGTAGTACTCGAAACGTGATCGAGGGGTCGAGTTTAGTTTGAATGAATAAATTTTATACACTGACAGAAGAGATATAGTAAAAATTACAAATAATCTTGTAAAAATTACCATATTGTCTAGTAAAGCCACCACAGACTGTCAAAACCCAAAGAATTACTATACTTTGTAAGAAATTTAACTATACTGTTTGGTAAATTTTCCTATAATGTATGGTAAATATTCCTATTAGTGTACTGGACAGTAAACCCGTTCAGCAAAGTTTCTAAACTTTCTCGGCTTAAATAAACCATCATTTATGGATTTAAAATCTTTCTACCAAAGTCAACGTATCTTTTACGCAACAAATTAACTCAGCGTCTTTCACCGCGGATTGGATGTTATACATCGTCCGGGGGCTCGGGCCAAAACTAATATTGACAGAAGCGCGAATTCGAAACTACTCGCCCATTTGGGAGCTCCGCGCGCGGAACAATGTATTCGCCGACGAGCTTCAAAGAACACCCGAAACAAAATCCCTAATAAAAATCTCGCGGCTCCTCCCCGCGGCGGCGGCGGCGGTGTCAAAAATTCGCGCGGCCCGACGTAAATTAATAGGCGGAGCGCTGCACTATTTATAATGACGCTGACACTTCGCCCGTAAATTACTTCCACGGCGAGGAGAGAGAGAGAGAGAGAAAAAGGGAGGAGGAGGAGGAGGCGAGAGAGCGGGAAAGAAGGAAGTCGCCGAGATGGAATTACGAGTCGTCGTAAACCGGCTATTTTTACCGGGCCCGCGATCGGAAGGAGGCTTCTGTTCCTCTCTCTCTAAACATTTATCCAGCGCGGAACGTCTACACGTGTCGGGGGGCCTCCGGCTTTCGACTCCTTTTATTGCTCCGCGTGGATGTATATTATCGATGTGCACCGTTCATCAACTCGGACGGGGAGTCGTTCAACGCGGGGATTGAGAGATATCGCGCTTTGTTGAGGCTTTTATCGACTCGTTGCGCGGCTTTCTTTAATTCCTTTTGCCGACGAGCCGGCCGGCGGAATGGCGCTCTTTTCGAGCTGCCGGCGGATTGTCTTTTTTAGCTGATTTGGCGGAGTGTGCGGGGAAGCTTTTTTAGTCCGCTTTCTGGGGCTTTGGCTTTGTAGTTCGTTTAGCGGAATGATGCGGGAATATTGGAGAGTTCCGCGAGGTTTTTCTTAAGAAAAAGAAGAACTCCAAATTAATGGCAGCGGCTACGTTTAAATCTCGAGAGTTTGCACTTGTCAAACAGTTTATCAACGAATCAGACTCGAAATTCCCAACAAAGACGAAAGCACTCCGACCGTTGGAAATGTCCCGCAGAACAAACCCTCCCCGTCGACAAAACACCTCTCTCAGCTCGCCACCGAACTTTCCCTCTTCTAATACACTTTAAAGCGGCGCCATCCGCTTTTCCTGCCGCGCGAGGATTTTAATTAAAAAGAGAAAAAAAAAACAGAAAAAGAAAAAACAATCGGCGCGGCCCGGAGTTGGCGCGCCTCGAAGATCCACTAATTTCTTACTGCTCCTTAAGGTGTCCGGCTCTCCCTCCGCCGAGAGAGGCTGCTGCTCGGGGAGGGAAGAAAGCGAGAGAGAGAGAGAGAGAGGCGAGGGCGCGGAAAGGCGTGAAGGGAATCGGGGGCCCCCGGAGTCGGGATTAAGAGATTCAAATGAGAGTGAGACACTCTCGAGTCGAGTCTTAGCGGCGTTCCATTAACGGAATTACCTGATAAACTCGACAAATCCCGATCGCCGTTATCTGGGGGTGGGCTCTTGTTTCGAGTTCGAGGCGGTGGGGATCGATTGCTGATATAGGAGAGTGAGACGGGGTAATTAGGTGGATGACGATTCGGTGTATTTTGGGAGGATTTTATTGTGAGTTCGTTGCAGTGGCATCAAGATTATGAAGATGAATAAAAAGCGTTTCTGTTATAAAAAAATCTGCCGGCGTTCCGACCCGAGCAGAGAGATCTTAATTTGCGAAACACGTCAATTTGGCGAGTGAAAAATGTTTGTCGAAAGCGCAGAGCAGCTCATTTTGTTTCGAGTTTTAATGAATTTTTCGTTTAATTTGCAAAAGTAAATTAGGAAGGTATTTCATTTGGATACGTTTTTTTTTACATGCTGAGTAAATTCAGCTGCCATTTGAAATAAATTCTGTTCTTTTATTGAAATTATTAATATAAATGTAAATAAAAAAGTTTTTCATCAGAATAATAACTGATTTACATCAGTTTTTTCCAATTTAAAAATTTAAACTGAATTTGTACCTTTTTCATTTCAAATTTGCGTCAAATAAATAACAAAAAAAGAACACGTTTAAAAAATCAGAATATTCATATAAACATGAAAACAACTTCGACAAAAAGCCAATTGATCCTCGAATCCGCAAACAAAGAAATCAGACACCGGAACACGCAGAAAAAACGAGCAGGAAGCAAGTAAAAGATATACTTTCCTTTCCAGCAATCAGTCATTTATTAGCATTCTCCCGCGGCTTCCCCCCCAAAAAAAAGGAAGCAGCAGCACGGCGCAGCGCAAACTTTTTCTTAGCCTCCGAAATTCCCCGCGTACTTCGCTCGCGCGAACGCAATTTAAACTTCCTCAAAGGCCCGCGTCTCCCCCGGCGGCAAGGAGAGCGCGTCCCGCTGCGCTGCACTCCGTCGTCGCGGAGAGCCAGGAAAACTCCGCGGCGCGCACGAGAAAGTTTACTTTAAAGCCGAAAATAGAGGCGCACAATGCGCCCCAAAGCAGCCGAAATAACGCGGCGCGAGAGCCTGTAGGTCAGAGATGTCTTCGCGAGGCGGGCGAGCGCGTCTTCTCTCGAGCCGCGTCTCGGGGTGATTTGGGCGATGAGTTGCCGGATGACGGGAGAGGAGGGGGAGATTAGCGTTTGATGGAGATGTTGCCGGATGGTTAGTAGCTGGTTTTGGCTTGTTTGCGGGGTAATGCCATGCGTCTTGTTTTTTTTTTTTTTTTTGAGGTTGAAAAAGGAACTTGACGATTTTTTTCGAACTATAACGTTAAGTAGTTTATGAAATTTCTTGGATAAGTATATATTTCGTATATAACTTCGAGCTTCGACGATGTGCGTCCCAAGTATTTTAATCATGTTCACACTTTACCATTGCCGGCAAGAACTTTAACCCGACAACAATTCTGGCAAGCAGAAGTATAACTGAAATGCAACCTGCGGGTGATACAGTGAAATTTATTTACCCGGCAGAATTTCTCGGAATTGCTAATTGAAATACCTCGCGGATACCGCAACTCGAGAATGATTCTAACGAATATGTGCAGCATTCATTGAATTTAGTAATGAAATTTATTAATAAAGATTCTTCTAATACATTCAATATTTTTCGTAATATCGTAAAGTAGGCCTGTCCGTAAATCGGCACTTCATTTAACAATCTACCGTGAAAGCCGCGAGCAAAGTGAAATTTTACGACGAATAATGCAAGCTTCCGGCGCTAGTGGCTTAAACTACCATTTCAACGATCCACCTGCTATTAATTTTAATCCCACCCGACATAAACATCCTTTCTCCTCGTCGGTCGTAACAAAAAAAAGTTCTCGAACAATTCGGTCCCCCCCGCCTGCAGCCTGAAAATTGCCTGAAGATATATATTTTTATCGCGATCGAATCTGCGTCGTCGAACGGGTCTAATAATAATAAACCCCGCTCTCGGAGCGGAGCTGTAACCGCAGTCGCAAATGAAAAACAGCGCGCAATAATTGCAGCCTCGGATATGACAAGCCCCGCGCCGCGGCGATATGACACGGCCTGTCCGGGATTGGGTTTAATAATTGAAATGAGCAATTGGATAAATGGTTTACCAGCCCTTACTGACGACTCGCCACTGATTTACGTTTGTTGTCCTACGAATTTAGCTTTTTTGTATTTTGGGATTGTTGAATTGATTGTGTTAGATGGGTTTTGGGGTTTGCTGTTGTTATCCTGAATTGATGGTCGAGTTACAAAGTTTAATTAATTATAACGTGTCTTGTCACGTGCTTTTGACGTAATTCTGAATAAATGATAATAATTCATTCAATTTCAAAACCCGAAAGAAGGCAGCAAAACTAATAATTATTAAGGTAAACTTCTTTCACGTTTGTCAACTTAAAAATTCCCATCTCTTTGTCCATAAATCCTTATTTGAAGTAAACTTAGAATTTATAATCCCAAATTTAACCCTAATTCGAACAAGCTCAATCCACATCCTTCTCCTCTTCCTTTTCCCCACTCGGCGCCATCCCATTTTCTCGCATCCCACAGAAACCGTTTAAAACCGCACCAAATATTCCCGTTCGCTCCGTCGCCATTCGGCGGCGAGGCGTCCCCGAGAGCAAACACAGCCCTCCCCCTCCGATATGCAATAATCCGCGCGCAGGTAACGCGGCGACGGGGCTAAATTGAAACTTATCGAGCGATCCGGACGTAGAGCGAGCTGCATAAATTTAATCAAAGCCAATGTCATCCTTCGCCGGGACACCTTAAAGGGGGCCCAACAAGCGGCGTCATCGCCGGACCTACAAAGCTGCAGGAGTCAAAGGGGTGTATCGAACGAGCTTCTTTGCCCCGTCGGGGGGGATCTCTTGGCTGCGGAGTTTTGCGTTTCGGGAGAGGCGATCAAAGGGGCGAGGACGAAAATTATGGGTGCCGGCCGCTTTGGAGGCAGTTTTTGGTGGTTTTTAAGGAGATTTTTGGTGGGTGGGTACTTTGAATTGTTAATTTGGGAAGATTAATACAGTAAAAGCAATCGATGATAATTTTAGATAGTGTAGAAACTGATTAAACTGTGCTCTCGTACAGTGTAACCAATCCGTTTTTTAGATTTGAAAACTTTAAAATATAAAATAGTTTTGCAGGAATAATTATTTCTTCCAGACTTAAAAAGAGTCATTTATAAGTAAAATATTACGTGTTAAGAATAGCTTTGCCCTCAAGGCGGTGAATCTAAAATAGTCAAATATTTGAAAAACCTGGAGAAATTTCAATTTCAAATCCGGGGAAGTAAAGTACGAGAAGCGAATATATGAATCGAAATAAAAGGGGCGAAATAATCATGTCGAAATACCGGTGTTTATTCCAAGCTAAAGGAAGCCGCGGTTTACTCTATTTTTCATTACCGCAGCAGAAGGCTAAAAAACAAATAAGCCTCTGCTCTCGCAAGCTTGTTTTTGAGTTACCGAATCGATCGGCCGCCGGGAATGTTTACCTTTTTTGCGAATAGCGGCGCGCATTTCTCTCGCCGGGAAAGAGAAACTATAAGAGACGAAAAAGCGCGCGCGGCGCTTTAAAGCCGAAGCTTTCAAGCTCGAAAGTGGATTTTTTGCGCGGCTCCACGTGCCGTTCGAGCTCCCTAATAGTTTCTTCGCGGAACTTTTCGCAGATTTAACTTTTTCCGCGGAGCGCAACAACCTTCCCCCTGAAATGCGAACGGCTTTTTATTCGTAATTTATCATCGTCGCCGCGGCTTTAAGAGGGGGGAGCCACGCTCGAGTGGCTCGCCTTTATCGGGAGCGCTGTTTTACAGATCGAACAACTCCTTCAGAGTTGAAAAATTCGATTTGTTTGCTCAGATGTGGTAGCTTTGATATTTCGCTGTACTTATCGCTCGTTAATTATCTGGCTTCTATAAAATCGATAGAGTGACGCTCGAGTCTTGTCTCGAGGAGAAAAATGTGAAAACTCGGGGAATGAAAATTGTTGCGCGCGTCGAGTAGACACTTGATTAAATTCAATTTATTATATTAATCGCGGAAATATACATATTCGAGAAAAATGAATTTATTAAATTTAAAAAATTTGTTTAAGATTCCTGTATTCGGCGTAATTCTGGAACGGATTTTATTTTTAGTAATTTAGATAAAATAACAAGTTTTGAAAAAATGATACTGACTTCCTACAAATTATTTTTAACTCACATTAGCAGAGAAAAAAATATTGAAAAAAATACTTTATCCTCATTCTGAAATCTCTTTGAGAAAGCACTCTGCTAATTCATTTGACAGCGGCTTTTTTACCGCAAACTGCAAGAGGCGGATTATGACTCGCAGCCTTTCAAACAAACAATAAAGTAAAACACATTTTATTACGATTGCTTTCCAGCCGCAAAGAGCCAAGCTGCAATCCTCCGCTTCCGCTGCCAGATTACATCGGGATTATAAATCATTCCGAAAATCAAACGCGCGCCACCGCCGCTCGTTCCCAATCCCTCCGAGTAACAATATTCCAAGCAGCCAGTTCGCGGCCGGAAGCCCTCTGGGCAGTTCGGGTGAAAAAAATTAAAGAAAAACTCCTCGCGGCTCGGGTTTAATCGAGCAGTCGGCCCGTCGGCGGCATCGACGAGCCCTCGAAGAAACTCCGAGAGAGAGAGAGAGAGAGAGAGCTGCGCGGCTAAAGTGCACTCGCGAGAGAGAAGCCCTCGAAGAGCGATCGGGGCTCTCTCGCTTCAACCCCCGGTAATCCGGGGGCCGAACTATCCGGAGCAATAGCGCGACAAGCGTCGCCGCGGCTATTTTGCGAGAGAGGGCGGGAGAGAGAGAGAGAGAGAGAGAGAAAAAACAAACACGAACGCCCCGACAAAGAGAGCCATCAGAATAAAGTGCTGCTGCCGCTGCTGCGTGTCGCAATTTCTCCCGAGTGCACGCGAGGCTCTCTCTCTCTCTCTCTCTTATCGTGAAAGGCTGCAGGGAGACGGCTGATAGCCAAAGGGACGCCTCGTAATCTTGCCTAGGACGGAGACGCCTGCAGGAGACGTCTCGCAGATTGAGAGAGAGGAGCCATTGTTAATTAGGGGTATTGGTCGCGCTGCCGGCTGCCTTTCAGGGGGGGTGACGGGCGGATTCTCTTTTTATTTTGAGGGATAAGATACTCGGAATCAATCACTCGTTTACTGCTGGGTTGAGGTGTGGTAAAGACAAATTTCAGTATATTCATTTCGTTTTCCTTCGGTAAATGGTCTATAGGATAGCCGGAACTACGCTTTTTATATTACGAAAATAAGTCACCCGAGATTCGAACCCACCTACTTTGAGTAACGGTTTGATGGAGACTGCACTTCAGACTGTTATTTACTTTAAATAGTCAAGAATACGCCAAAGAAACAATGCCTAAAGATTTGAATAACGATTTTCGTCACGAAAAAATCGCTAAAATTGATTAATAAAATCCGACCGCCGAAGGGCAAAGTGCGAAAAATAAAAATCCTCCCGGCGAATTTCCAAATCCAGCCTGCCGAAACTGCCCGAGAACTCGGTCCGATCGTCTGGTCGTAATGAAACGATTCAAGTTTTACGTCTCCGGGGCTCCGCCTCGGGAGAGTTCGGCCGCTAATCTCGCAGATCTCCCCTCGAGAGAAAAATCCTCGGCGTGCTCGTCATTTTTCTCCGTTCTCTCTCTCTCTCGGCTTTGTCGCTACTGTCCTGCAGTGCAGCGGGTCCAGGGCCGCTCTCGTCGAGTGCTCTCGACTTATTTATCTCGGCGCGCGGAGACGAGCCCTCCGAGCGCAGCCTCCTCTCTTTTCCTCCTCCTTCGCCGGGGCTTTCTCTCCCTCTCTCTCTCTCTCTCTCTCTCTCCCTTTTCCGCGGGCCGCCGCGTTTTCCGGACTGTAATAACCTACAAATCATCGACATTTATTCTGCGGCTCGTTCGCCGCTCCGGGGCTCTCTTCTGTCTTCCCTTCGAGGAGGCGGATTCGCGGTTTTTGCTCTTGGCTCTCTCGCTCTCTCGCTGTTTATTGAATTCCTTACGGTTTTTGCGGGAGGGACGGGAAAACGGCTACGCGGAACGAGATTATTCGCTGGATTTTAGTTTCCCGGCCTTTTCATCGAATCTGATTTTATTTCTCTTTTTTTTGTTGTCTGTCGTTCTTTAAGGCTTTTTTCCCTATCTTCTTTAATGCACTTGTGCGCTTTTTTTTACCCTTCTACTTTTTCCACGCATGACGTTTCGTTTTTTTTTTATCTTTCATCGTGCGCCGCGCTGTCAATCTCTTTAAAACTGCGTTTCCACTTGCTCGTCCGCGCACACTGCGTTTACCTTCCTGACCTGAAAAGAGTTTTTTATTGCGCGCGACGAGACACCATCCTTTTGCTTTTAAAAGAATCTTTATATAATAATTTGTTGTACCAACAAGAAATTCAACGAAAGCCGTTAGTCAAAGTCACCTTTTTCCTATCCCCCCACGTTCATTACCCTGTAATCGTTCCGTTTTTTAACGCCTTCCAACGACGAGGCTGCAACAGTTCAAAGTCCGCTCGCAGGAAGCTGCGCCGAAGTGGATCAACAAAAGGAGGAGACTACATCACAGAGCGAACTCCGGGCAATAAAGCCTCCCCCCGCGGCAGCTAGGTGCGAAAACCGCTCCTTATCGTCGATGGAATCGATCGTCCGTCGCCGGGGCTTATACCCCGATAAGTCCGTCGATGAAAATTCCAGCGCGGCAGAATCTCGGCGAGCCTCGCAGACACTCGACTCGGCTCGGCGGAGGAGAGGGGAAGATTCAAAAGAAATATAAGTTTCGCGGCCCCGGCAACGAAGAAAGAGCCGCGTCTCTCTCCTCGCGGGGAGAGACAGACGCGGCGGAGGGAAAAGGAGAGAGAGAGAGAGGGAGCGACTCCCGCTTGTAATTACGGGAAAACGTCGTTGCCCGGATCGGGGAGAAGGAAGCAGGCATTGAAAGAGCCGCTCGGCAAGCCCTCTCCTCGGCCGTCCCGTATTAACGTCCCACTCTCGGGGCTCTCTTTATCGGAATTCGAGGCACGATTGGCCGCGCGGCCGCTGCTCGCGTCCTCCTTTGTCCTGAAAAAACCGCTGGCTCGGCTACTCTCGCGCGCTCCTGGTCTCCTAACCTAACCTCCTCGGGGGGCGGCTCGCGCGCTCATAAATATTTTGACGAAACGCACTCGAGCCGCGGCGCGTGACCGATTCGCACCCCCGGACGTCCCCTTGGGGATGCTGGTTTATTGATGGAGCGCGCCGGGAACGGATTGTTATATTAAGTTTCGATTCCGAAGGGCTGTTCTTTTAATATATATGGCGTTGAGGCCTGTGGATTTCGGGGCTTATAAGCTGCTTAGCTGCGTTTGCGGCTGCCGAGGGGGTGGATATTGTGATTGCGGGGGCTGTCGGCGCGGCTGACGCTTTTTAGTGTAATCCCCCGTGGAAAATTTTCGGGTCAGTTTTTTAGAATGGTCGTAAGCTTCTTTTGCGGGGGGCGGAGGTTGGGCAGGGTGTAAGGTTCCTTTGTAATGGCGACGATATCAAATGGTATTGTGATGGCGTTGAGATACTTGTAAAGCGGCGAGGAGTAGCTTTTTATGGCCAGCAGATGGGTATTATCGCGCGTACGCTCGTCTTTCCGGTTTTTGGTCCTCTCTTTTTCACGGTTGAAATTATTTTCTCCTTCCGCCTCTTGTTTATATATACATTCGAGGCGAAGCGAATAATGATTGCAGCAAGGCGAGAACGAGAGCCCCTCTCCACCCCTTGGTCGGATCATCTGAATGCGCAGCCACACCGAATGCTTCACCCTTTTCAGCCTCTCCTGTTTACCGGAACCTCGGCGGATCCGCGTCGTGTTCCCATCATCTCGATCGGTGCGCGCGGGGCATCATTTTTCAGGGCTGCCGCCTCGGAAATGCAGCGTCACGTAGGACACGTCGGAAATGGAGGCTATTAGGCCGGGGG
>UCOM01003895.1:0-15078 GCA_900474385.1 Ormyrus pomaceus
CATAAGAGAACGTGTTGAGTACCTCAACTTTAAATGTTATTATTTTTAATTTTTACACGGTAACTCACCTCAAATTTTATTCAGTATATTTTGTAAGTTCTAATGAATATTTTTAACTAGTTTTTAACATGGTCTTGGATAAATAAAAAAACTATAGAGCTACCTTAAAGGTTAAATTAATTTGAATTTATACTAGGTATACAATTATTCAATTTTGATGGACTATTTTTAGAGGGGCAATTACCTTAAGTTTGGTAATTAAGTAATGTGAATTATATAATTATCGATAACCATTGCTTCTACGTATTTTGTAATTCCATAATACTCAGAAAATTGTATCCAGTGCTTTAAAAGCAAAGAAAATTGATTTTCTTCCTATACTAAATATATTTGATCAAAAAAGGATTCTGAATAAATATTATATTAATTTTAAGAGTGATAATATTCGATAATTTTTTGATCTAATATAGCAGTAAAAAGGAGCTTTAGGTACCAGATAGATTTTTGCCTTGAGCACTTTTTACAGCAATCGTTACTTTAGAGAGAAAAATAATTACAAGCTTTTCCCACCAAGTTACCGATTTTTTTGAAGTCATCTTCATATAGTATATAAAATCTTATTTGCGCGTGTGATCGCGCGTACGAGTGGCTGGCGAAAACGTTACGGGGGCTTAAAATCTGACACCCGAGTTGCGAACATTATTTTTCAATACACTGTACGTACAATTCACTTTATCACACTGTTTTTAACGCGTAAATAGTACTTCTCGATACGAGTGGGGGAAAGTGACTTTATCCTCTTGTGAAAACGGTCATACGAGGTTAAAATCACTTTCTCGCTCGTGTATCGAACGATACTTTTTGATGCGACGTGCGCAAGGCTTGATTTAACGCGTGCGTTTTTATTCAAGCGTGCGCAAAATCGATTTTACGCACAGTGCATCAAAAATAAATATCATAAGCACTACTACTGAGAGGCTCTAGTTGATGTAAATTGGAAAAATACCAGGCTATAAGTAAACTTTTACAGTGCTCCAAATCATTAAACATAAACAAGTAAAAGTATGTTTGACCAAGTTAATAAGGGTTTATCCCTTTTCATTACATTGCAATCATCTGCAAAATGGAAAATAATGCTAATATTTTTTATGACAGTTCTACATTAATTCTTTATTTTTTATCAAAAGAAGTTAGATTGAACTCTTTAGCCTCATTTGGTGTCTATATATTGAAGGTTTCAGATTTTGGCTTTGCCGTAACCTGTAGAAAGCTATAATTGTTGAACTTTTATTTAGTAAAACTGAAAATCTATGAACTTTATGTCATTTTGGACTACTACAGCTACTGGGAGTTTAAAATTTTTTTAAATTTGAAAAACATTAGAGTTTTCAGGTCCTGACCAATCTGGATTCGTTAGTTTACATCCGTTCGTTAGAGTTACAGGGCAATCATTGGAGAGAGAAAAGGCAATTCACTTAACGGCGAGGATCAGCGAGAGAATTCTTTGGGGAAGTGTCGTGATCAGACTATTTATTATTGACCAATGGCTAAACGATGTTCTCAGCCGTTCACGGATTTTCACTGATGAAATAAGCTCTGGATTTTTGGGCAAGTGAAAGAAGAAAAGGAAACTATCTATTTATTCGAAGCTTTCTAATAGGATTAGTTTTTTCATAGTCTATTTGACGTTACACAAACTTATTTCTAGCGCTTTAATTGCGATTCCAGCAATTAAAAAGAAATTAATTCAACCTTTAGATGACCACGGTAGCTACTTTAGTGACTTATTGACCACTTTAATGGCCAGCTCAGACACAAAATGTTAAAAATTGATTAAATAGCAAATGTAATAATAAAAGAAATAGAATTACTAATTATATAAAAAAATAAATCTTACCTGCGTACTCTGGAAAACAAATTGTTAATGGAGATTTCCTTATTTTTTCTTCAAATAAATCTTTTTTATTTAAAAAGAGAATTATCGATGTGTCCGTGAACCACTTGTTGTTGCAAATGGAATCGAATAATTTCAAACTTTCTTGCATACGGTTCTGTAAAGATAACATTATTTAATTAGTTTTTATTTCATACTTTTTATTTTATTAATTTTTAGTATAATAAAGGATAAAATTTATTAAAAATATTATTCATTGATTTATTTTTGAAACCATTATTTCATTTGAAGCCATTTTTTGGCGGGACCCCTACAGAATCTAAAAAAATATCTTTATGTAACCTGCTGAGAACCTCACGAGAAACTTTCGAGTTATTCTTGAAAGATACAAATCACTAAAAAAATGAAGTTCGAAAATAGATAATTTACATTTAATCTACATAGTTTTTTAGCATTTTCCCAAATATTTTTATATTTTGGACTTTCTTGTTTCAAAAACAAACATTGTATCTAATTCTATATTACAATCCATTGAGTTAAATATAAACTTAAAGTTACTGACATTACGCGCTTTTAATTATGCTCTCGTAAGATTCTGTCGAGATTTTCACAATTCTAATGATACTAAATTTCAATAATTATCTAGTTAAAATATGATTGACACAATTCTTTAATTATATATACGTTTTATTTTAAAATTCACTTTGTAATTCTAAAAAGTTAAAATATTAGGTGTTGTAATTTTGTTTTAAAATAAGTTCTAAACCAAGTTTACATAATATACCTTCCCATACTGCAAAAATCTCAGGTTTTGCGAAAATGAGGGAATCTACGGACTCCACGAACCTTGGGGAATTCTGGAGTAAAAATCTTAATTTTTGAAACGGTCAATTCCATCTGTAGGGTAAAAGATAATAATCATGGTTTTGACTTGCTTTTATTGAATTTTATGTCAAGAGACTTCAAGAAAACTCAAAAAAGTTGTCTCTGAAAGGCTGCAGGGCTTAGTCATGAGAGAGTTTGGAAAGGTTCTCAATAGTCCGTGAAGGCATAACCACATATTGCACGCAAATAACCACGGCTCTTACTAGCCTTAGACTGGAAATTTTTCTAAGTTTATTCATTGAGTTAACGCGAGCTTTATCAAACGTACGATAAAGCAACTCTTGACTAACTGTGATCTGGAACGTGCTAGTTAGATCTAACAAAAGGAGAATGTACACCTGCTGGATCATAGTACTGGAAGAAATTGTAAGAATTCATCCCTTGGCTAAAGATGGAAGACATGTGTCTCTGTGTTTCTTCTTGGGGCCTAGTCACAGAATTATAAGCTTTTTTCGAAAAATCAAGAGGAATTTTATCTTTATACAAAAACTAAAATATCTCCGTAACTAACAATTTTAACATATTCAGCAAAAAATTACATAAAACTATATAACAAAAGCTTTAATTTGAGATTAGTTGGGTCAAAAAATCTTTATTGGTTTCAAAATTATCCACAATTAAATAATACAAAAAATGACGTTTACTTTTAAAGCTTTATTTTCACTTGGTTTTTGAGATTTTATCCCTTTTCTACAATTAAGCTTAATTTTGGAACCAATAAACATTTCAATCTTACTAATCTCAAATTAAAGCTTTTGCTACATAGTTTTATTTCATTGTTTGTTCAATGCACTAAAATTATTAGTTACGGTTGTATTTTAGTTTTTGTAAGATAAAATTAATAACTCTGTTATTTAGGTACTCTGTACTAGGCCCCAATCAAAATAACACCGAGATACGGGTCTTCTATTTTTGGCCGAAGAATGACTCATCTGATTGACATTTTTCATCCGATTGTCGTATCAAACGCTAGGTCTCCTAACAAGCTAACCTACCGCTGAATTCGTAAAAATCGAAGGAGTATTGTTAACTCAGAAATTAAAGTCAAATTGTAGAGGAACTTCTGTCTAATGTATAATTATTTAATAAATATCAGATCAGTGTGTTACAAATATTTTGTAATTATTGCAGAAAACTTAGTATAATATTATTGCAGTATTCTGATATTTTTTGATATTTTTCATATTATTTGATTATTACTATTTTCTCTCTTTTCGAAATGTTCGACGCGAAACAGTTAGGTGCGTGAAATTCAGTCGAAACCTTTTATAAAATCGAATTATAAAATGTCCGGATGTATGTATGTACGTATGTATGTGCGTATATATGTACGTACGTATTTTCGTACTTCTCCCTTAACTACTTTTAAACGACACCGAGTCTTCGCTTTAAATTTCGCACACAAGTTTCATTTAATTTTTATGAGCCTGCTTTCAAATTTCAAATACTTTTATAGATTAGTTTCGATTTATGGCTAAGTCATTTTTGAAAATTTTGAAATTCTTAATTTTCTATACTTTTGCCAGAAAATAATATTTTTTGTTGTATTTCTTTCTTTTTAATTGTATTCCATGTTAATTTTAATTAAAAAATATGTTTTTAAGATATTTGTAGTTATTTAATGAAGATTTTTATCTTACTAAGATACATATTATATTGACGTAAATTCTTGAATTAAAACTATTTTTTGAAAAAATTTTTGTCGTAAACATGTATTAAGAACCTGCTTGAAAATTTAAAGGAATTCTATCGATTAATTTGGATTTTGTTGCTATTTAACCCTATTGAAACGATCTTATAAAAACTAATAAAATCTCATAGATCCGGGTGCAAAAACCGCATAGGTTATGCAGTTTCTGCACCCTTTCTATTGGAATTTATAGGATCTTTGCAACCGGGAAGTTATTTTTCAAAATGTCAAAATTTTATTTTAACGATATTTTTAAACAGTCGTATCTTTTTGAAGATTTGCCACTTTAACTGATCCGAAATAGAAAATAGTTCAGGACATCTAATGAACTAATGCACGCCCTTTAGATGAACCTATCATGGTTATGCCATGTAATGTAGTGAGAAATTCAGTCTTACGAACGAACTATAACATTTTTAGTAACTCGCACATCAACTGTTAAATCATAATACCGCCTATTTTAACAAGAGACGAAACACGTAATGGTAATTACGTTCGTAAATTTTAACTTAAATTTCACCTTTCAATAAATAAGATAATAGTAATTGTTTCATAACATTCCATTTATAATATAAATTAATTGTTTCATTATTTCTATGTTCTCTATGAGAAAGCATTGTGCCAAATTCAGTTGGCAGCATTTTTTTATCGTGTAATTCGAAATATTGCTTATGAAAGTAAAAACGTGGTTTGAGACAGTAAAAACTTATTTTTTATCTGATTTCAATATGTCTAAGCTTATTTTGTTCTTTATATATTTACCTATAAATTTACCGCGGGAAATTGCAAAATACTTTATAAAAACAAAGTTATACTCAATTGTTTAAGCCAGCTGCTGGGTAAATTTATAGGTAAATATATAAAGAACAAAATAAGCTTAGACATTGTAGTCAGATAAAAAATAAAAGTTTTTAATGTCTCAAACCACGTTTTTACTTTCATAAGCAATATGTCGAATTACACTATAAAAAATACGTTTTTAATCTTTTTTCATTTTTATAAAGTACTCTCATTTTACATATGTTGTTATTTAAATTGTCAGCTTTAAATTACCTAAAGAGGCAAACTTTCTTCTAAATCCTCAATTTTGACAAGACAACCTCCTAACTTGAATGCTAGATAGTCCACCAAGAAATTGACTTTTGAGTGCGCTAGACGTAAAATAATGAGACGTAAAAGACCATTTTACGCCTTTGCAACGAAAAGTATAATATTTTACTATTCCGTGTATTCACAAAGCCACTGTAATGCTAACAAAGATGATGTGTTTTGAAATAGAATTAATTTCTGGCGGTAAGACTAACAAGGTAAAGCAGGATGTTGCCGCTCCGATTTTCTTGAAACTTTGCATATGAGTAGAATATCGAAAAATATTAGTCACGTGTTTTTTTAAGCTGCTAGTACGATGGTTTAGAGGTGAAAACCAACCCCATAATTCATCCCTAAAATATATTTTTACAGATATCTTCACTTTCAATCAATATGTTTAAACCAAAGAAAATGGAAATCATTTACTAGAAAAACCCTATTGGTTAGTAGTGATTTGGTTCAAAAGTGGAGATTTGTATTGTATTGTATACCGCTTATTGTATAAAATATACGAAAATGGTGAGGGTTGTTACTCCCGCATTACAGATTTATAGTTACGTTGTAAGTCCAAGTTTAGACAGTCAGTGTTAAAAGCATAAATGTGAATGTAAGTCAGTTAATCGATACAATACTCGTCAGATTGAAAGTGTAGTTTTCTTAAGGTGTTTAAAGTTTGTGTATACGTTCTAGTATATAAAGCTTGTCTAACTCCGCGAAGTATATCCAGACCAATTTCTTAAAGGTACAGAGAGATGTCGTGTCCCTAATAGCGTAATTGTATCGAGTTTCACAGCTGTGCCGTTTGGATTGAATAGGATTTCAACTCGAATTCGGTGCGAACCACGGAGTTCGTTAGCTCTTTTTTATTTTCTTTCCTCATAGGCAGCCTGGACGAATAATTTTATATCAAAATTAGTTCATCAAGTAGCGGAGAGTTTGCACGTATACATTCTGTGGGAGCTGGTCGAACCGCCAGAGGCTAACCTGATAACTTCTTTACGGAAGAGAGAAACAAATCACGCAGTTAAAAGAATGTTTGGTTTGGATTTGGGAAAAGATACCCGATAGCTTCTAGGTGCAATTATGATAGAAGAAAAGCTTTAGCTGAATTAGACTAGTTGATCCTCAAAAGCATGGAGATGCCCGAGTAAAACTTGACGATCATAGTACATCATGTATTTTTCGCGATTAAAATAATTTTAAAGCATTTTTTATCACAGAATGCTAGGTTAGTGAGGTAGCTGCCATCATAAAAAAGGAAAGACAACGTAATAATTTATGTAAAACAAAAATTCGAGTTAATAGTTGAGAAATACGATACGAGGTGAGAACGAGGTGTTACATTAAAGATACGCATAAGACAGCTGGATCGTACTGTAAAGTTACACGTGCCAATCGTATTGGATATATCCCTTTAAAAACTTCATAAATTATTTCATCCCTACAGTAATATGTGTCACTGCAATATTGCTGCAAAATTCATATGATAGTTATTGTTATAGGGAAAGTAATCAAATACAGTCTAATTAGATCTTCTATTACTCCTTAGAGTTATACAAAGTTTGTCTAAATAATATTTCACCTTTACACTAACTTTATATTGAACTCCAAAAAGCAGTCACTTTTATAAGTCATAATGATAAATAATTTTAGGTGTAGAAAGATTTAGCGTATTTCGACTCAAAACCTCAACAATACTGTTGAATGCAAATAAATAAGCATTCAGTTGCTAAAAATTTAAATTACATTTAAAACATTTCCTGGTAGAAAATTAACCATTTGAGGTGGTTGAATGAACAACAGTTGACCAGACTGTTGGCGTCCAACAAAAGTTTATGGCTAAATATGTAGAGGAGTTAGTCAAACAGACGCTCGTTATACACTAGTGCGTCGAGTGTCGATGAGAAAGCCAGCATTTAATAAAGTACTTTATATAAATAATCGTTTATAAAACATTTTATGTATATTAGAATTTGTGTTCAACAATTATTTATTTTTATCGAGAAGTAATACACAATATAGTATTTTACAAAATAAGATTTTGTTAAAGTGTATGTACTAGACATAAAAGAAGAACACCTAACCTAAAAATATAATTATGAGTAAAAGTAATAAACGACAAGTGAAAAACTATAGAGAGACAGAAAGTTAAAACAATGAAAAAGTTGGATCTAATTTGAAAAGCTCTGATTTAGTTCTAATAATAATAGTATGATGAATTATGTTCGCCTTGACTATATATTTATCATATTAAGCGTTATAAAAGCGTTACGTTTTTCGCATTGTTTATATTAAGGTAAGCACAACAATTTCTTAATATTCTAGTCAGTTTGAATCAAACTGGCTATGACTTAGCCAACGTTGGTGATCGTTTCTATCAGGGTATTTAAGATAGTTTAAAAAGGTAGGTAAAATTGTATGTTAGCAAAAGAATTAATTTCATCTAGTTATATATTAAGATTTTATACCACTCTAACTTTAAAATCACGACTGGCACTCGTGTTATAAAATAAAGTTCGATACTAGTGTTTAAGTTAATCAATTTCCATACCCGTGTCGAAAAGTACTGTTTTAATTAATTTACATATTGCTTACCGTAGTTTCATCTTCATGCAATACTTGATCATATTCTGACATCGCAACGCAAAATATAATTGCTGTCACATCTTCAAAACAATGAATCCATTTCTTACGCTCGCTTCTTTGGCCACCCACATCAAATAATCTGAAACAAAGACAAAGTTTGTTTTTCTCTAGAATAAAACGGGATAATCAAATGAACATGGAATTTGAAATTAAATCTAGAATAAATTGCATTTGATGGATAACAATCATTTTACGAAAAAATTGAATAAATACTCGTTAATATTTGAAGCTATTTTATAATTTGAAACGCTGTATTGCAAAGCATAATTTTCCTTGTAATTTATATCTTCTGATGGTGGAGGAATACAAACTTTAATAAAAAGTTTTTTATATTTTACAACTTTAAAAATTAGCAAGTAAGAATTTGTAATATAAGATATTAGAAAATTAAAGTTTTTTTAGAATCCATTAATGATGAAATTTATTCTTGTTACAACCATCAGAAAATAATGGCTCATTTTCATTTTATTTTTCGTTTGACACATTGTAATAACATTCAAAGATATAATAGAAATAAGTAAAGATTAATAATTAAAATAAGAAATGTACGAAATGAAATTAAATGAATACAATAAAATTCGATGTTTATTATAAAATAAAAAAGTATAAGCAATATAAACCATAATTATAATCACATAAATTGTAAGAAAATCAGGGTAGGTTAATTAAACCTTTTCCTGCAATTTACTGCAAGATTTTGAGTCGCGATTAACATATATTTAATACCGACGCAATTTTCAATTAGAGAACACTCAGATGATATTGATCACCATTTATTATTGCATTGTATTTAGAATTTATTTCAAAACTTTATTTGGTTGACATCAGCCCATAACATCTTGAAAGGGCTTTAATCTGATATCCGTATGTATCATGAATTATAAAAAATCCGTATAAACTCTAAATTTTTTTCAATAAACTTTCTTATTTCGAACATTAAAGACTGATTCAAGACAAAGTTAATTCTAAAATAAATGCTAATCATAAAAACAACTGTGGGATCAACAGAGCCAGCTCTTGCAAATAAATTTCCAAAATAATATCGGTGGTAGTTTTAAGAGCGGAATGTAAATATATAATTAAAAAGGAGATTTAGATCTAATAAAATAAACTGGTATATCATTGGAACTTAATTACTTCTGGACTAAAAACGGATTGTTTCATTAGATCGCCTACTTGATTTTCACGAAAAATGTACTCTTTTGAATTTTACTTCTAAAAATCACTTCATTAATATACAAAATTAATAATTGTAAATTTTTTAAGAAATTATTCTTATTTTATATCCTTCTTTAGTAAATTAATCAATATTCGTATCATTTTTAGATATTTTCTCATTAATTTTTTCAGAAAGTAGCTTTTTATAAGAAAGTTATCTAGGCCATTTTACATAGAAGCAGCTGGCTTTAATACAATTATTGGAATTTTAAGATTTTAAAAATAGATAGATTTAATTTAACCATCTCTACAATAGTCATTGAAATTAAAGAACAAGATTATGTTTACAACTAACGTTTAGTAATATGAGCTAATTAAAAAATTTATTTAATATTTTTGTTATTTTAAAATACTTTAGATTTATATTAAAGATGAAATATGTTGATTGATTGTTGCTGTAATGGAAGTACCAAAAAATCTAAGAAATTTAGTAGATTTATTATCATGACGAAGTGTAGGCAGAAAGACAATAAAAAGTGAAATGTTGTTAAAGACTAAATGAAAAATTTGAACGGAAAAACTAAATACCAAATACCTAATCAGACGAAGTCTTTTTATCTATCTAATCTGGTAGCTCTTGCTTTCTTCCGATTTTGTTACAGGATGATTTACAAAATTGTAATATTTTAAAAATTGCAAAACATTTTAACATATATTACTTTCTTTCGCATTGATTTTGGAGAAAATTAAATAAATATATGTAAGAAGTTAACAAGAAAGTAAATAAGCAAGACGTGAAGACATAACGATGTACGCGTACATGCATGTGTGTAAAAGAACATGCATTATAACATCAATTAATTTAAATTTACGTCCAGAATTCGACGACTTACTTAAAATTAAGATTTTTAAATGAAAAATGTACTTCTACAATTCCAGTGGTTTTTACACGTGTACGAAGAATATCTTGTTCTGTCGGCTGATAGTCTTTTGCTCCTAACCGATCAAGATCATCTAGAAAACTGAAATAAAAATATAAATTTTGATGTTATTAAGTAAATATATTTAAGGCATACAGACATTGACATTTTTTTTTAAGTATTGCTAAGTTTCTAGTTATAATGCTTTTTCGTGTTTATAATGCTAATAATTTCCAGAACTTTTCTAAATTTTATATTCAACGTTTGATTCGAAGCCATCTGGATGTATGAACATGAATTTCACATGTATGTATAAATATAAAAAAATAAGTTGTCCTACAAACTATCATTAAATAAATTTATAAACATACATTATACTCGCAAAATCGATTTACGTTAAATGTTCTTCCAGGAGTCTCTTAAGGAGGTATTTTTAGAAGCAAAGAAGTGTTCCTATTAAATTATTTGTAAAACATAGTATTGAATCAATATATAATATAATATTTTTAGAATAACACATTCATTTTTTGCTGTGATCTCCATTTTAATAAATTGATGGACTTTCATTCTCCAATGCTTAAAATTTTGTTATTTTTATCCTCTTTGCCTGAAACTAATAATATATTTATATTTTTAATTTTGAAAATATTAAAATTTTAAGGATCAGACAATGAAAATTCATCAACATATTGAAATCGAAGGTTACGGTAGAGCAAAAATCTTAAAATGACTATTTTTTTTTAATATAAATATATTTCCCGATATAATCGTAATTGCGTACCTATATATGCATAATAAAATAATTAAACAGATCGTTTTGATCCGAGTCGCAATTTATCTGTAGTATTTAAAATTTTATCTAAAGTATATTAACAATTATCTAACTCGAGGAATACTAACAGTAGCAATAGCTAGAAACCTCGATCTTCCCACTCTTTAATGTAATGGATCTTGCAAAAATAAATCTCGTTCAAAATTAACCTATTATTTATTCTGAACTATAATATTGTAATCAAGTAAATATTAATTCTTGTTGTCGGATATAGATGTTTCTGTTTACCTCTAAGGTCCTTTACAGGTTAAATAATGAAGCCTAATGAATGTTCATTGAGTATTGATGAAAAATGTACACTCATTGTTAGTTAAAAAGAGGTATTCAATTTAGATAGGAAAAGAAGAAGCTAAATTCGAACTTACTATTTTGCAGAATCGTTCAATTGATATTCATTGCTTCTTCCAAAACAATCTTGTACTCCAGCATCTGACCAAAGCCTTTTCATGGCCATGAGTAATTCTTCACTAAATGGTTCCGTATCTTCCATACGTTGAATGACGTCAAATACCATTTTTGCATCTGTCTAAAATATACATTTTACATTAAATTACAATTCATAAATTAAAATTTTTTATCATATTTATTATATATATACTAGATATAAAACTTCTAAAATAAAAACAGAAATTTAATAATTAAGGTCTCGAAAACGACAAGAGGACACACTCCGGTAGAAAAATGAGCAGATTTTCGGATCAATATATTAAATATATCAATTTAAATTATTACGTTATTATTTAATGCAGTTTTTCAATAAGAGAATGTATAAAATCATAGAATTTAGTCATAGTTCTGTTGAAGAAAGTTAAAATTCACGTTACTCTAAGGCAGAATTGGTTATAAAAGTTGACTAATTCAAAATTGGCCGTACATTTGGACAGATTTTGCTGATACTTCGGGACAGTGTGAAATTTTTAATTAAGTCTTATCCTGTTGCAACCCCTATATAATTCCTTTAGTATTTAACATTGTATATTTTAAATGAAATAATTGAAATGCAAAAGAAGGAAAAATAGAAACAGCTTTTGCGAAGTTTGAAAACTTATTTCGGAGGTTAAAATAGTTTAAAAATAGAGTAATTCTATATAATGTCTTGTTTTTTTTTATATTACTAAGATTCTTATACTAAAGAAATTTAGGGAAGAGGGTGATTCCTGCACGGATGTAATTCTTGCTTCGCTCGGTCGACAAAAACACCCGTGCAAGGATCACCCGCTTGACCCAAGTGCATCGAACTTTATTTTTATACCACTCTAACCTCAAAATCACGACTTTGGCATGATTTTTCGGCACTCGTGGTATAAAATAAAGTTCGATACTAGTATTTAAGTTGATTATTTACCTCGTGAGACTTTTCTCCCTCACTTCGTTCGGGCGAAAAATGTCTCACGAGGTAAATAATCAACTGCCACATCCGTGTCGAAAAATACTATTTTTACTCATGCATGGAAAATACCCCTTTTTTGCCTTTTTTTTTAGTGTGGCACCTACTAAATATTTGCGGACGAGTGCGGAAAGTAGATTCTTTTGTGTAAGTAGATTACTAATCTAACAAAGTGTGCGAGTCTCGCTGAAATAATGAGTAAGATATATAGTAGTAAGATTGGTAGTAATACTACTTTCTGGACGAGTGTTGACAATTCCACAAGACGAGGTGCGATTATAACCGTTACAATATGCTTCTATTATTCCGTGTAAATTGATCTACGCGTGCGTGTACTTCGCGCACGTCGTGTGTAAAAGAACTACTTCGTGTACGGAAAATAAGCACAAAAAGGCGAGTTTTCGTAACAAGAGCATAAAATGGTATTTTACGCTCCAAGTCATGATCGTTACGCACGAGGGCCGCAAAGTCGGCCTCGAATGCTGTGATCGCACGAGTGCTTAAAATCCTACGCCCGAAAAATAAATCCTTCGATCATTACTTTTTCATGTAAAATGACTGTTCCACGCGTCATTTTGCGAGCATATATGACCATGTTCGTAATGCGTAAGCATATGTGTCCGTAAAATAGGTATTGTAACCAACTAAAAGTTGTTAAATTGTTAAGCGTTTTGATTGCGAATCAACGAACTGGACACTTGCCCTAAACATTGTTCCTAAACTTTGTCTAAACATTTTGGATAAACGAATTTTTATTAGAGGTTTGACAATTCACACATTAAATCACACATTAATAGTTAAATTAACCCAGCAGCAATAAAAAGAAAACTGAAAAAGCATATTTTTGATGTTATCGTTCGTATTGATAATTTTTGCAACAGGTAAGGGACTTAATTAAAATATTTGTTAAGATTATTATATTTCTTAGTCATAATTGCACAATTTAAAAAAAAAAAAAAATTAAAATGTGCATTAAAACCTTTACAGTTGTAGATAAAATTTTATTATTAAAAACTTTGTACAAATTTTAAAATAAGCTATTTCTATATGGCTATTACTATTAACTGAAATTATAAAATCAATTGAAGTAATTTTTAAAACTTTTTCTGCTTACCTCTCTTTCGTTTGTAGCGAAAGCTATACCCAGACTTGGCATAGCTCTCAAAATAGCGACTAACGATTGTATTGTATTACTGTAAACAACCGGTCTATATTGTTTAAAGTCCTCCGGCGTAAATCCACTTTCATGGATAATTCTGTAACATATTACATTTATATTATTAATGACTTAATAGTTAATATATATAATATACATATATCATATTTGTTATAATACATTTCGATACTAGTAATGAAATAGATGATTCTCGCCGGAGTGTGAGTTTGCCGCCCAAGCGACGCGAGGGTAACAATCAGACGAGTCGAGGATCATCTTTCGCACGTGTATCGAAGAATATTTTTCAACACATCGAGCGGAAAGGCTAATTTTGCGCACGCTTGTGTGGTACTTTACGCACGAAGTGTCGGAAAATGTTTAATATAATTTGCAATCAAATATTTAAATTTAAATAAAATAACATTAAATATTACAACAATCAATGTAGCATCTAATAAATTTATAATTCTTTTAAAAAATCTCAGGAATTATCATGTCGAAATGTTCTTTAAAATTGTTTTCTGCATCTTGCATTGTATTTCGCGAAGATGTGTGGAAAACTATAAATAGATGACAAATTTTGTTTTTATAAAAATTTTAATAAAATCATTATATTGTATAAAAACAGATTATAATAATAATAATAATAATAATTAATAATATAAACTGTAAATAAGTTTCATAAAATTTTGATTTTATATAATTTTATATAATAAAAAATATGAGCTCCTCTAATAGTCACCGGTTGCTAGTTTTGGCATGAGAGGTGCAAAAGATTAGGATGCGCCACCAAGCGGAATTAATGTTATTTTTCACAACTGACGGTTTCAGTAAAATTATTTGTCATGAATAATGACATCATCCACAGACGAGGAGCGAAGGATGACCACGATGCAAGGAGATACGAGGACTGCTCTTATACACCACATTACGAGCTCCTCTAATAGTTACCGGTTGCTAGTTTTGGCATGAGAGGTATTGTATTGTATTGTAATAAATTTTATTGTATAATATATACAAATATGGTCAGCATTAGCATTATTCTGGCCAAGTACATCATTGTTAAATTAGACTAACGTCATTTGGTGCTTTGTTAATACATTTGTCATGTAAGTCATTTATATGTTTTATTCCTTTGTGTGTTTTAGTTTATTTACAATACATGTCTTTCCATTTTTCTGGCGGCTTCGTGTGTTAAGTGTTTGTCTTTAAGGAGGCTCACGCGTTTTTTTAAAAATATTATTATGGGATAAAAATTGGTCTACAATATAGTTAAAATCTCGAGCTTTTCATTTCTATAAAGAAAAGTATAGGTCAACCATCTAATTGTTTAGAAATACGCACTTAAAGGTGTCATTTGTTAATACGCGATTTGGGTCATTTCAATAGATTACTAACGTTTAAAATAATATCTTCTTATG
>UCOM01003896.1:0-15040 GCA_900474385.1 Ormyrus pomaceus
TAATTCGATTTTGAATAAGTAAATACGATTCTGACATTACTAGGATTGAGTAATAATTTTTACCGTGCTGTCATGGTCAAATTTAATCTGATTTCAAATAATTTTTTTGAAAAGGGAATCCTGCCCCACGATTATCATGGTTTTCATGGTACTTTTGATTAGAAAATTTTGTCCGTGTACAACATGATGTTAATACGCGCAACTGAATTAAACAGAAAATCTGCAGTTCCAATAAAATATGTTTTCAAATCACCAGAATTTCCGTTAAATCGACAAATTTTCTGTTAAATCATCAAAAATTCTGCCAATCAAACGAAAATTCAGTCTCGCACATATTTAACGAAGTACTCGAGTCCATCAAACTCTTTTCCCCGTCGCCCTTAAATCCCCATTAAATTTTACCAACTCGGTCCGAGTTTCCCAAACCAGGCGAGCTTCGAATTTCCGCCGCCGCGCCTAATGACAAAGTTACTCCCGGAAACTCGGCCCGCGGCAATTTTTTAAACGCCTCGAAAACTTCCGCGACGCGCCGCCGAAAGACTTCCCGTTAAGAAGTCTTTGCGACTCGCGCCTCCCCCCGAGTGCATATTTATAAATGCACGCGACGGAGGAGCGATATCGATTTTAGCTCTCCGTTAATGGATGCGCGTACACAGCCACGGTTGGGGGGGGGGGGGGACGCAGGTATGCGAAATATTTGCCTATTACTCAGATGCTGAAGTGGATCGATGCGCGGCGGCGTTTGAAAAAGGTAAGTACGCCGCCGCGCCGCGGGAGAGCGTCTTGGCATTGTCTGGGGAATGTTCGATAGCCGGTAATGGCCGGTACTTTTATCGTAATGAGTTACGACGAGAGAGAGAGAGAGAGAGAGAGAGAGACTTTCATTTGGATAAAATCTAGATTGCTTTTGTGGCGTTAAGGGCGGTAGTTAAGTCTTTAAAAATACGCTTTGCTCTTTCGGAGGAGAGTTGGGTTCTCGATGTTATAGAGGAAAATGTTATTTATTCGTGGAGTATTTTTTTTTCTTTCGAGAAATGTGAGAATTTTCACTATATTTATCAAAATGATTGACGTGGATCTTTTGCTCCGAATGCATATTTAACAAGGAAACCAAAATAAGCTGCGTATTTACTTTTTTTATTCTGAAATCTCTAGAATTAGATCCCCTTCTAATCTTTTTAATAAAATAGAGTCATTTTGTAAAAAAAACTTTTAAATGAACTTTATCTAAAATCTTCATTAAAAACGTCGAAAATTTCCCTCATTCGTATCTAAATAAAATCTGCCTTTGTCAGCCATTTTCCTACCCCTTCGAACCAAAGCCTCCCCAAGCATCTTTCCTGCAACTTTAACCCTTCATCAATATAATATTCCCCGCTCAACGGCGAGGCAAACAAAGTCTCCAAGGTGGCGATCGACGCAGTCCAGAATCAATAAGCCCCGTCGGCGATCGATACCCGTCGCCGTCCTCCTCCGCGTCTCCTCCCCCCCGCTCGAAGGAGCAGTCGGCGAAACGTAATTTCCTCCTCTCGGCGGAGCGGTGCGCGATACAAGTCGGAAAGTAAGTCGGAAATAAAAAGCGGAGAAACGGCCTTTGCGAGAGAGAGAGGGCTGCTACTCGAAAAGCGGCCTTTTAATCGACACGCCGGAGAGAACTCTCGCGCCGCGTTAAATTCACAAGGCTCCTCCGCCGCGGGGCTCTCTCTCTCGAGAGGTATTCGTATAAAAGCTCTTTCGCGGGATTCGCCGTCCGGTTCATCAGCGCCGATATATACAGTCGGCGGGCGATTCTCCGGCTCTTTCTCGCTCTCTCGAAGCTTTATCTCGCAGAGCGTCTCTCGCTCGCTTCCCGTGTTATCTCCTCTCGAATTCCGGGAGTATACATCTCTCGAGGAGCGGATGCAAATGGTGTCTCGAGCAAACCGGGTGTGCCTTCTTGGGCATAAAAGGCGCGAATTCGACGGGTTTTTCTCGGGCGCTCGCGCGCGCAGCTTCTGCGATTCGGCGGAGATTTATTTTTCGCCGAGGGAGCTTGCGGGCAAACAAGGCGAGGGGAGCGGAGATTTCGATTCGAAGATGCGAAGGTCTCGTTTGTTCGAGAGTTAGGTTTTTTCGTGTTGGATTATTTCTCGATCGCGGATTACGAACGATTCGATAAAGTTTCTGGGATAGTTTTAATAGCTTTCGTTCGAATTGTGTTATATTTTGGTATTTTAAAAGATATCTTTAGAACAGTGTCGAAAGCAGAATTCATATTTTTTCAATCAAGTTTAAAATTCGAGCATGAAACGTTTTTTAGTCTAAAAATAAATAGATAGAAGCTTTCTAGCTCTTTATAAACCTGTTAAAAACCCCCGTAGAAATTTGACGATAAAATCAAGCGAATTCACTTCACCAGTTTAAACACTTATTGCAGTATAGTTATTGCAGTGAATTCAAGCACGAAATTGTCTAAAAAATCTTGAACCATTCCATAAAAAAAAACCCAATTACATCGCCACAAGCGAACCTAACGAAACCCTTCGAAACCCTCACTCCCCGTCTCCCAAACCTCTCCGGCGCCAATCGAGAAATTCCACGGTCCGCCGCCCTCCTCCCGTCTCTCTCGTCGCGGCTCGGCAATCAGCTCTCGCCGGCCTCCTCCCCCTCGCGGAGTGAGGGCATTTCCCTGATCGGCGCGCGAGAAAAAGGGGGCGCGCGACAAGTCGGACCGCCAGCCGGCCGATCGATCCCGGGCTCTCCGCCGAGCGGCGGCGTCGGCACAGTCCGAGGAGGCCGCGGGAGCAGTCGCCTGTGTCCGAGGTGCCGGCCGGCCGGCGATGCGGCCCTCCTGCTGCCGCTGCTGTCGCCGTTCCAGCCCGGAGGCCGAGGCCGCGGCGGAGGCGGGACGGGATGCGCCGACAGGTTAGCGGGGGAGGGGCGGTTTTGGAAGCGGTCGCCGGGGTCTGGTGGGTTTTGCGAGAACGTTTTGCCGGTGTTTGTTGGTCAACGTTCGAGATGAATGAAAGATGATGCGCAAATGCGAATTTGACCGGAACTCGGGGTAGGTCGAAAGGTCGGCGAAATTTTTGAATGAAACGTATTATTAGGCATGCAGCGGAATTAGGCAGATTTATTTTTTACTATCTTTAAAGTAATTTTGCTGTCAGTCGTCTGAATTTCCATTATTTAGATGTTGGAATATTTTTTTTATAAATGCATTTATGCAGGTTCTTTTAATAAAACTATAACTTTTTTATGAATTTTAATATAAGTTAATACTAATGACAGTAAAAATGGTTTTTTTTTCTTAAATTCTGATGTTATATTATTTTCACCTGAATAACTTTTGTGATTCATACACGGAGAAAATATTTCTAGCAAAAATTAGAATAGTGCAACATTTTAATTTGATCACAGACTATAAAAATCTAAAAAATTATCATATTCCTACTTCCTAGTAAATTTTACAAGTGTAAATATGAAAATTTATCATTAATCTCGTAAAATTTACTAGAAACTATGGTAATTTTTAAGATCTTTACAGTCTGTGGTCAAATTAAAATGTACTATTGTATTTTTTACTAGAAAATTATATATAAGAAAGGGTTAGTAAGATATTTTAATAAAATTTAGAAAAGTCCAATAACGTTTTTATGCCCGTATAAATAGTAACTTTCATGAAGGTCTCAGCTCAATATTTTATCGGTATAATGAATAATGTCGACTGAGAGTAAAAATTATCCAGGCACATAGAGAAAAATGTTGTAAAAAAATTACTATACTCGAGTCTTTCAATTAGGGTAAAAAATTACTATACTTTACATTAAAATTTACTTTAGTAACTATACGTTTTACTTTAGTACTATACGTTTAGTAATTTTTGCTAAACTTTTAATAAAAATTACTAAAAATATAACAAAAATTAATAGAAAGTATAGTACTTTTTTACCCTAATTGAAAGACTGTCCTCAATTTACTGGCGAGTATAGTAATTTTTCTTAAAACTTTTCTCTGTGCAGTCACGATAATCCAGGAACGAATCAACTTGAGTACCTGATTTTTAAATCAAAATTACCGATGCTTGATCAAATCTTATGCGCTCGGCATAATTTTGAACTTCTTGCTTTCTCTGACAAGGAGAGACCCGACATTTGGATCTCGGACTTTGCTCTGACTTCGAAATGCTTTTTCTACTGATAAAGTACGAAGGAAGCCGCGTCCATTCGGCTTGATTTCTCAAACCTTATGCGATCCGTTCGGTAAAATTAAAAGAAATCTACGTCTTTTCAATCGTCCGCAGCTTTAGAATGAGAAACTAATTGGCACCGTTTCAGAGGTGAGCTCAAATTCTATCAGCTGTAACAAATATTAATCAAAGAACGATTTGTTAATTCAAAAGTTATGGCAATCAAAGACTTGCCACAAAGTTAAGCTAATAATAGTGCGTCAACGAAGTTTTGTAGAAACATCTATTTTTTTTTTTTTACCCAACAGAGCGCGTAACTTTTGAAAAATTAAGCATTAGGCTGAATGGACGCGGCTTCCTCCATATTTCATGATTAGAAAACAAAATCCGTGACCCAAATGTCGGCTACTCTCCTTGTGAGTAATATACTTTATTCTATAGAATAAGTTAAAATCCTACGCGTTAAAAAGTATAATATATCCGTAGACGTTTTGGATATTGAAATACATTTAAATTTTACTAAACAATATTGTAATTTTTCGATGGTTGATAAATTATTATATCACTGCCTTTTTTTACAGATTAATAAATATTTATTAGTATGAGAATTTAAACAAAAAATGAACTGAATTTTATAATTTCACAATTATCGCGTTTTAAAATACCTATTTTATAATATAAATATTTTGTATTGGATATTAAAAGTAAAAGAGTTTAATTTTAATATTTCTACATAAACGAATTACCGTTATAAAGGTAATTTTTACTTAATATAATTTTCTCCGTCTACTCAAATGAAAATGCCTTTTCATCCGAAAGCACCGCTTTATCCGAAGTAATTTTAACGTTCAAATCAAACTCTTTTTCAACCCAACAGTAAACTTCGCGATTTCACGGACAAAACGGCAATAAACCAAAGCATTTACCCCGACTAAATAACGCGGAATTCGAACGCTTAGTTACTCATCCAAGCGCCGAACGCTCAAAATTCCGATATCCCCCCCATTAAACCGACCTCTTCCACCGCTCAATTACCTCGCCCCTCGATAAACAAATCGTTAAAAAAAAAAAAAAAAACAACTTACCCAACCCCCTCGGCAAAACCGCCACCTCCAGCCATCCCCGCCGCTCATCCAGCAGCAGCACAATGAGCCTTCGATCTCCCGCAAACTCGCGCTTAATTTATACGACTCGGCTCATATTCTTCCGTCCGCCATTGTCGAGTCGGCCCGCGTGCCGCTCGGCAATAAACTTCTCATTGTCGATGGCTCGCGTTTATTAATCGAACAAAGGCCCCCGCCGACGCGCACAATGCCGTATATACGACAACGGCGGCGCGTGCACTGGTGTTTTTTTTTATTATTTCCGCTTCCAGGCAACCCGCGCAACAAAACGGCCCTGGCGCCGGGCCACAGCCTCATGGACTGGATCCGACTCGGCGCCTCCGGAGTCGACCTCACCGGCGTCGGCGGCCAACTGCTCACCGTCACGCCCGCCCAGCTCGCCCAGCACAACAAGGAGCACGACGCCTGGATCGCGATTAGAGGTGGGTACATGCAGAGACGGTGGCCTTTGTGCGGCCCCTCGTCGCGAGGGGGCCTATTGTGCCGTCTCGGGGAAATTCGGTTCGAGGCGAACGTCGCGGAGGCGGCAGTGCGCCCGGATTAGGCTTCGCTTGTTCGAGGGAGCGTCTTTTGAGAGAGGTTGCGGGGGACTTTCTGTTCGGCGATGTGCTTCGGGGGCTTGGGGAGGGGAGAGGGCTCGCGGGAATGGACGGTATTGTCTGACTTGTCGTGCGGCTGATCGTGCTCGGTATGTTTCTACTTACACGCTTGGATCCGTACAGATATACCGCCTGGGTTGAATAGTTGGCTTTGGATACACTGAGAAAACAAATATCAATGAAATCGTTAATCGTATAGCGACGCATTTAATTCTTTGAACATATTTTTCATTTGATCAGTTCTTCGATTCTTTGATTCGATAACATAATGTTTGACTTAATAAAATCATATTTGATTCAACTAAAAATATATTTCAAATGATTAAATATGTAATTACCACTATAAAATTAACGATTTCATTGATTCAATGAACGTTTTTTTCTCAGTGTAGGTTTTATTTAATTTACCATGTAATGTTCGCCTGAGACGATCACGTTTAATTTGTTCTTTGCGTTGGAAAAGGAAGATTTTTAGGTCGGATTAATAAGTTTTTTTTTTATATAATCATATAGGCATTTTCCTTCTGATATTTTAAATATTTTTTTGTTACGCGTAGAATTTAAATTTTAGATACACTGTAAATAATACAATTCTGTTATTCTTCGTACAAAAATAAATAAAACTTTCGTTCAAAGCTTTGCTCGGCTAAAAACTTGATAACTTTATGAAGTTTGTTCAACTTTTAAATAAGATTAGTCGTCACAAATTTTGATTGCTATAAAGCGCTTTGTTGTTCTTTTACGAGTTTCCTCGTCTGTTTAAAGTTTTTCGTTTAATCTCGTTATCAGAAGCACGATCTTACATCAAAAGGCAAAATTATAATTTTTCTTTTGCACTTCCTTATAATATCTCCGAGTGAATCTTTGGAATATTATAAAACTAAAACGATTTTTTGAAAATTTACCGACTAATGAAATTTCCTTCACCCGCAGGAATCGTCTTCAACGTGTCCCGCTACTTGAGCTTTCACCCCGGAGGTGTCGACGAGCTCATGAAGGGAGTAGGAAAGGACGCCACAAAATTGTTCGACGACGTAAGCCAAAAACCCCCCCCCCCCCCCCTTAACTTAAAAAAAAATTTTGCAGGTCCACGCCTGGGTGAACTACCAGAGCATCCTGCAAAAGTGCGTCGTCGGCAGATTGGAGCGCTCGGTGAACGCGGAGCTCTTCTTCGACGCGGACAAGGCGACCCCGAGCACCTCCTCCGAGAAGGAGGCCCCGAGCGAGAGCCCGACGAATCCCGTGCCCGATCCGCCGAGAATAAGGATGGACTGGCGGCAGACCACCAACTCCATCTGCTTCTTCTTCTCGGCGCCGGCGGACAATCCGGCGGGCGAGTGCCAGATAAGGAGGCTCAGCGACTCCGAGTTCGCTCTGAGGGTCTGCCTCGACAATACCGCCGACGTCGTCACGCAGACCGTCAAGCTCAACCAGGAGGCGATGTGGCCCCCCACCTGGAGGAGGGACAGCGAGACCTCCGAGGTATACTTGGCGAGTTTTTCTTTTGGAGAGGATACTCCGGTCAAAAGCGAGGGTCTCTGCTTTACTCGATGTGGCGGGTGTAGAGCAATTGAATTGCTTAAATAGATGCATTGTTTAGAATCATTGCAGTAATTTAAAATTGCAAGCTGTTATAGTAGAAGTAGAGTGATTACAAACCATTTATTGTTTGACGTTTTATTTGTCGTTATTTTTATTGTATAAGTAACTTCTTTAAATTGCCAATTCGGTTATTTTTTTAAATTGACGTATCCAGTTTGTAAATGTTAATAATAATTTTCAAATTTATAGTTATGTTTTTAGAAAATCATAATGACTGAACGGTGTATACAAGAAATAAGAAATTTGAAAATATAAAGTACATTTAGGGAAAAATAAAAAAACTTATTATCACTATAGTGGGTTACTACCGCATATGCACGTACAGGAAAGATGTAAAGTTATAAAAAGTAGGTCAAAAAAAGTATAAAGATTTTTATGACTTTCTAATGGCATTCGTTTCGCGCAATTTTCAAGAATGTATCTTTTCATAGCAAAACAATACACGAATATTACAAAAAAATTATCTTGCAAAGAACATCCGATCGGATTGCAAAATTTCTGTTTCAAAATTATTATTTTTAATTTCAGATTGAGTTGCAATTTAGAAAAAAGGAGAAAGGTATCTGGAAAGCGTACGGTTCAGTAACGAAATGCTACGAAAAGATGAATGTGAACAAACGGACCTACAATGAATATGAGGTGCTTGAGAACTCTCCACTCTGCAAAGTAGTTCATCTTTTAGTTTTGCGTGCGCAGAATTATATTCAGCTAGTTCCACCTGGCCGACATATAGAAGTCAAGATGGACGTTATGGGTAAGCATGAATTTACTACTGTATTTCGCTTATTTTATGTTAAACATTTTTTTGTGAATATACTAAGAATGTAATAAAAATAAACAAAATATATCAAAGAGCGGTTTCAAAGAGTGAAGCTGTATTTTATAATACTTTTCCTTTAATTATAATTATTTGAATTCATATCAGTTTTTATAATTCGAAAAAAAAATCATTTTACTTGGGTGTTTAAATGTATATTTAAAAAAATCAAACATTTTGTAATGGAATTGATTGTACACTTTTCATCATTATTTTACGTTTGTTCCCATTCCAGGTTTGCGGTAAGCCAGAATGTTTATACCGAAAGCATTAGCTCATCTCTGTTTCAGCCTTCATTACAGTACTACAATGTTTGCGTTACTCTTGAACGATAATACGGATCGATTGCATTAGTTCAATAAGTGATTTAAAACGTAAAATTCATTTTATTATTTGTTGTTCAATCAATTACTTTTTCAAGATAAGGAATTTATGTAAAGTTAGATTTATAAAGTTATTAGTTCAGTAAAAATTCAATGCTACAGTAAAAATATTGAATATAATATAATAAATGCTTATTATTCAAAGTTTAAAAGGCACTCTTATTTTATAGCCAATTTTTTAAATAATTATTCTTATTTTATATTATTTAAATAAATTTTTTATCAGTTAATTTAAAAAATATCATTTAATTGATTTTATAGCTTTTTCTAGTGAATTTAATATTCACGAATCGCGCAAAATTTAATTTACTGTTCTGGAAATCTATTTGAAATTCCGGCTATGAAAACTCATTAGTGGAAAAGCAAATCCTGAACAAAGAGGCGAAGCCAATGATTTTTTTAATTAAAAACGAAGCAATTTAAATCTACTTTTACATAAGTATGCATCTCTTTACAAAATCAAAGGTCTGAATCACCATACAGTATCACTAAATAGTCCGTTTTTTATTTTAACTAAAAGTTATGTACGTTATTTCGAAAATATTGAAACATTTTATAAGTAAATGAAGTTACTTTTTTTAATATAAAAAGCAAACTTGAAATGCCCGCAAAGAACTCGAGATATGAAACTTCAAAGTTGAACTTGTTTACTGTATAATTATTTATGATTTATGCACTGAAAGCACGTCCCTTTATAGCTTATTCAAGAACTTTCTGTATACTTTTTTGCAAAAAGTTCAGCCTTATTCTTCAAGTACAAAAGCAAGAGTAAACTGCGTACGAAAATGAAAACCCGCTGTCAGCTGAATAGCCAGAGTGCATTTTTAAAGAGAATACTGACTTTTTATTTTTTCACTCTCCATATTTTTTTAACATGCGATTTTAATTAATTTCTATGTTTTCGAAGATTCTGATTTTGATATTTTCATGATTGAATAATCGTGAGTGTACAAAATTTCATCTTAGTATTTTTGTTACCACTTAAAAAAAAAAACAAAGAAATTGTTTGAAATCTAATAAAAGAAAAAAAGACAGGAACTCAAAAAATAACATAAACATTGAATTTACTGTTACCCCTAAATTCTCTTGTAAAGTTTGGTAAATAAGCTTTTGGGATTTGTTTAATTTTAAAAATTTCTGTCATCTTTGCCATCAGAAGTAAGAAAATGAAGTTTTGTGAACATCTGAACTTAAAAAATGTACCTAAGTACTTAAAAAAAAAACCGAAACATTTTTACGCCAAATTTTCTTTCTCAGCGTTCCTCAATTCTCTCGCAAAATAGATTACCAAACCACTTGCTTTCCCCTAAAAACCAACCTACACCCACCCATCCAAGAATCGAAAAAAGCTTGAATTATCCTTTGCCGACAGGTACGGAGGTGTCTCGGCCCTACACACCAGTGCCCTGCTGCCTTCACCCGGAGGACCGGCCGCCGACGATGGAGGACGGCAAGGACGGCCTGTGCCTGATGGTTAAACGCTACGAGGACGGAGCCCTGAGTCCGCTGCTGACGAGCTTGGAGCCCGGGCAGCGAATCCAGCTGAGCAACAGCCTCGGCGACTTCCGGGTCGAGAGCTTCGACGAGTCGACGACGCTGAACCTGATAGCCGCGGGCACCGGACTCACCGCCTTCCTGTCCATCATCAAGCGAGCCCTCGCCAGGCGCAACCCGTGAGTGATGACGAGGAGCTGGCTGCTTCTTCCTCTTCTTCCTCCGGTCCCCGTTTTTTGCACATTACCGACATCGATTATCCATCAGTGGCAGCGCACTCCATCTGCTCGCTTTTTTTCGCGCCCGCAGAGAGTTTCTTGCGGACCGGGGAGATTCTGGGATGCGCTCTGCTTGTCGAGTTTGGAGGTTTCAGGGCACTTTAATGCCGTGCTAGATGGTTCACTTTCAAGGGTTTGACGTACACTTTGATTTTTTGGTCGTGCGGGAAATGTGTAGGATCTTTTCTAAATTATTATTTTTCAATGATCTTTAGTATGTAAAATTTACTAGAATCTTCGTGTTTTTTTGGTAAAAATTAGTGAATTAATTTTAATTCTATAAATTAGTGAGTCTAACAGGTTATTTCGATATTGGCTGAAAAATTCTGAACCTTTCTACCAGAGATAAATTATCTCCTAAAATTCAAAATTTCATTGTTGAAACTAGAAAATCAACAATAAAATCTTGGATGCTTATTAAACTAACGTAAGAAATTCCTGCTTATAATAATTTACAGGAAGAAACATCCAAAACGTACGCCGGAAATGTTTCGGCTTATTTCCGCGGCGGAAGCCGAGGGAATTTTCACTTTTATCATAACCCGAGTTTCTGCGTTTGTTGCAGACCAATCATCAACGTGATCAACTTCAACAGGAACGTGGATAACATCTTCTACTCCCGACAGCTCGAGCGGGTTTCCAGGGAACGTACGTGAGTATACTGCCGCTGGCGTTTCTTACGAATTCTCGCGGGGTGCGAAGGAGTGAAAGATTTTTTGCGCCCAAGCCGAGAGAACCTTCGGGGATTCACGAGATTGAGAGAAGAGTCGAGCTGATTTTCGAGCGAGCTTTTCCGCTCGGGCTCTATTTTTTTTCAGCTTCTCTCTCGCTGCGTTTCCCGCTTTTGAACGTGCAGTTGTTTGGGCTACTCCGGCTGTTTGTAATTTCTGACGCCGCGAAATCAGTGTTCTCGATTGTTAAAAAGTAATAAGCAATATACAAATGTTATATTTTTCGTGGAATTGAAAGCTTTAAATAACCGACTAACGAAACATTATTTAAAGCGAAAACCGCGCGAGATTCCAAGCTGTTTGTACGCGAATCTGCAGTGTGAATATTTATGCTGGAATGTAACTCGTGAGATCTTGATAAGGATAAAAACCTGTTGCCAAAACGCAGCAGACTGTACTGATGTATCGTTAAAATTTATGTCCAACGCCGAATTATTTTTTAATAATTGAAATTGATTTATTCAAAATTAACAATTATTGTATTTTTAACGTAATATAAGTCAACTTTATTATATCTAACTTACAATTTACTTGTACAATTTATGATTGCAAAATTTTGAGGATTAATGCGAAACACTGAAGTATAAAGTTTCTTCAAAGGGATCACTGTCTGTTAATGTAAAATATCGACTTCTCTGTAATGAAAATATTCGAAAGTTTCTTTTGAACTATACTTCGTATAATAAGTGCAATGTTCACTTTAATGCTTTCTGATAAGTTAGTTTCATAAAACTCCTCTTCTTACGCCTCACTTACTTTTCCAAGTTTTGTATTTAAATAAAACTTAGCTATTATTTATTAAGTTGTCAAAAAAATCTTAAATTTAAATTCTTTACAAAATCTTCTTCATAAATTTGTAAAATCCTCCTTCGTTCTCCGATTGTACGTAGAACACAACGTCACGTCAACAATTTGACGTTCGCGTCTACTCGTTATAGCTCGGCTGCAAAAAAGCGTAAACCCTCGATTCGACAGTAGCAAAATTCGAAAAAATATAAGAGCTTCATGCGAAGCGCATTTAAAGCAGAGTAGCCCGAAACTCAATGACAATGGGACGTTCGCAAAACTACGCCGTCTCCTTTACAATGCTTGCAGGTTAACGCTGACAAATGTACTATCCGCAGCTGAGGCCACTTGGGAAGGCAGAACCGGCATCGTTTCGGAACAGCTGCTCAAGGACTTAATAGGCGAGCAAACAACGAAATCCTGCGTTTTTACCTGCGGTCCGCCCCCCTTCATGAAGCTCGCTAACGAGTAAGTTTTCTAAGCCTTCGTATTTCGGGATTTTGCTGGGTTAGAGAATAATTCGATTGTAATTCGGCATAGGTTTATTAAAATGTCACGCTAAAAATGGAAAAAATGGTTATTGAATATTGATGAAATTGGACGCGAAGATAAGCAATGTATTAATTTAAATTATTTTTCTTGAACGACATCGCAACATTTTTTTAATAATCTTTTCTTTTTAATGGTAATTATTTTTCTTGAACGACATTATAAAATTTGTTTCATTAATGTTTAATTATCAAAGTAAAATGTGATTTCTGAAGAATTAAATTGTTTGCTTGTGTTTAAATAGAGTTTGTCATAAAAACATTTTTTAATTAAAAATTCATTCATGAGATTCATTTATTATGAAGAAAAGTGCTTTATGAAAAATTACTATTCTCTTCAGCAATTCGAGGAAACTCTTTGAAACAGGGTAAAAATTATTATACTTTGGTTGAATAATTTTGATTACAAATGTTGTTTGCTGCAGAAAATTAGAGTATAAATTCAAAGACTGTCTCAACTTATTTACTGACGAGTTAAGTAAATTTTCCTTGCGTGCAGATATTATAAAACGAACGAAAATTTTGTCGAAACCAAAGCAACACTTACAATGCACTTGCCGCCGCTTGACTCGGTCTAAAAGTGCCGGAACCGCCTGTTTACAATGTCGGAAGCGGCAATTTAGCCGGAGCTTAATTCGAGCTTGGCAATTATCGGCGGGCGAAAACGATATCTGGCCCGCGGACTAATCGATGCGCCGGAAATTTCCGCTTGTAATGCACACGCGAACAGCGGTGCGGTTTCGGCTGTTTGCCTGAAAAGCACGGAGCGTTAAGCGGCCCCTAATTGCTTGCAGATACCTGCGCAAGCTCCGCTGGCAGTCGCCTCAGACGTTCGAGTTCGCCGGCTGAGTCCCGCCTGCGATCCGGAGGGGAGGAGGAGGAGGGAGTTCATCGTCGAGCAATCACTTAACTGTAAATATATAAATATGTGAATATCGAGGAGGGATCGAGATTCTTTGTCAGAATAAAGGACTCATTATTTACAGCTGATCGTCAATCTTTTTGTAAGGTTTTCCTACCCCGTCCCGTCTACTTCGCCGTGTCATTTTTATACGCGCTGAGATTAAGTATAAGCTTGCGCGTAAATCTGCGGGTTGTTTGAGGAGATTTTTATGGTGCAATTTTGCATGCCATGAAAATTCACGTTAAAGCTGAATCTGAATTCTGTATTGTAATAAGTTTTTTTTTTTTTTTTTTTTTAATTGCTGTCCTATTTATGATCAGTTTACTGTGATCGAATTGGAATTTTAAAAGAAACTTAATTTTTGAATGCTATGAATTTTCGAGTCTTTCTATTACATTAAATGAAGTAAATAGAGAATTCGCTATAATTAGCTAAATTGATAATCATATTAAAAGATAATTAAAATAAGTATTGGACGCTTTTATTCTATATCTGCCAGACACTATCACGGTGTTGTTATCTTCAATGGTTTGTTTTTAGTTAAGAACTGTTATACCTATTTTTAAAATAACTATCTATTTTTAGCTCTAAAATTGATAATAACAAGAATTTTTAAAGTAATGAAATTTATTTCGAAACCAATAAATGAATATGGTCAATTTTTTTTTTTCATCAATATAGTCATTTGTTTCTAACCATTAACGAATCTAAGAATGTTTTAATTTTTACCATAGTAGTTAAATTAGCTTGATTTCATAAGTTAAATTTAACAAATTCAGTAGATACCGAAAATTAGAAATTTAAGCTTCAAAATACAGCGATCGGTAAGTTTTGGATAAGTATTTCACGGACAAAAGTAGAAATTCATATTTACAACACGCAAAGAAGCATCAAAAGAACGAAAGCAAGAGTTTACAATTTTCCGAAACTTCGCGGCAGTAAACTTGCTCCTACTCATCGGCGCAAGAAAGCAGTCCAGCACCTCGACTCGCCATAATTCAACCCTCGAAAGTCCCGTAAACAAAAGAATCGCAAAGGGAGGTGGGGCAAGAAAAACTCCTTAAAAGCCGCTTCTCATTAGCAGCTGGCGGCGCTGAATGCGCATTAAATAACCGCGGCGCAGCTCGCCGCGGAGCTTTATAAATAAAAGCTCGCGCACGGCTGGACGCTCCTCTCAATAAAAAGAACGCAAACTCTCGAGGGCTCGAGTGTCATTTTTTCTCCTCGAGCCACGCGCTCGGAAGCCGCCACTCTGCGCGCCGCTGCGCTTTTCCTCCTCGTCCTGCGCTTTTATTGCGCCCCGAACTTGGAAACAGCGCGCGAGGACTTCTCTGTTTGCCTCGACGCCGCGCACGACGACGCTTTTTTGGAAAAACAGCGGGACGCCTTTTTTTTAGCTGATCGGGATTATTTCCTGATGTTTGGAATGCATGAAACATTATGCAGTTAGGAAGAATCTTAAATCGCGAAAATAATAAGAAAAACTATGAGTGGCTGCACTCGTGTCAGGAGCTTGCTCTCTCCCGCGCCTCTCTGCGCTGACCGTTGATAGCCTAAGGCCGATTACACGTTTTCAGCATTTTTTTCCACATTTTGCTCTGCGGTT
>UCOM01003897.1:0-15040 GCA_900474385.1 Ormyrus pomaceus
GGGGGAAGCGCGCGCCCCGCCGTAAATCTCGATTGTATAACTGGTGAAAAACAATATTGCCGATTATCGATTCCATTGAGTGGCCCGCCCCGCTTGTCGGCCGCTTTTTTCGCGGATACTTCTGGCCTGCGACGGTTGAGCCATGTATATTTTTGTTTTCGGCGGTGGAGTTGGAGTGATGGAAGCTGCTTTGTTTGCTGGTGTACAGAATACGAGGCATTTCCAGGGGATTAATTAAATTTCGGTAATCTTAAACGACTAATTGTTAGATTTTGTAAATATATAAAATTTTTGTTTTATTTTACACGTTACAAAAAGGACTGCTAATTAGCAAAAAGCTAGAAATCCCGAGAAAGGAAGCGCCGGATAAAAGCGTGCTCCCGCAGTTCATCTCGTACCAGGACGGCAGCTGCTGAAAAATAATAGGCCGAGAAACTTTCTCTCGAAGGAATTCTGAGCGAATCGCGTAATAAATGAATTTTCGCGGAACTCAGGCTTCGGCAAAAGCAACGAACGAAAATCCTCGCAAAACTGCGAGCAACTGCCTTTTTCTCTCGCGAGCCGTTCGCCATTATTAAAGAACAGCCGTTCGCTTTTAATTGTGTCAAAGGAGGAGAAGAGAGAGAGAGAGAGTCAGGAGAGGGGAAGACTTCCGATTGCTTCTTTTATCCGCGGCTCCGAATCTCGTATGCATTCAGGGTCTCTCTCCCTGCCTCCGCCTCCGCCGGCAGGGGCCGGGCGGCGGCTTTATCCGTCTTTCGGAGATGACCTGGAATTGTCGTAGGTCAAGGACTCAGGCGTGCGCTTGCGCCGGATTTATTTTCGCCGGGCGTTTATTGCCTTTTGCACGGACGGACGAGGACATGAGAGAGAGAGAAAGAGAGCTGCCTCCAGTGGCCGGATCGTCACCGGCCGGACACAAGTTGCTTTATTTACCCTCCGAGGAGCGCTGTTGCGCAAAGCTCCGATTATTCTGCGGATATTACCATTTCGGCCGAGTTTTTTATAAGCGCTCTCTCTCTCTCTCTCTCTCTCTCTCTCTGCTACGGGCGTAATGGGGTTGCGCAATGGATTTCGACGAGGCTCTTTTTAATTGCGCGATCGAGTTTTGCATACAATTAGACGGACGATTTTAACTGTACTCTGTATGGGATACAGTTAAATACGTTGATATTCATTATATTCTTGAGAGAGGAATAAAGTATGTTAATATCTGCGCGTAAGTTCACAGTTAAGAATGCTTTCTTTGTCCCAGAAACTCGTGAAATCGTTATATTAATTGTATTTTTTTTATTTCTCCTTGCCAATAAATAAACGAGGAAAACGAATCGTCGAAAGAATCTCAAAATTGTCGATTAAAAAGCCGTTCTCAAATAATAGCTAATATAAATTTTATCCCTTTGAATTTCTCGCATCGAGTTTAAATTTCCATAAAAGCAGTTTTCCTAATACCATTTACATGTCAATGCGTCGCAATGGGGAAAAACGCGCGGGGCGCGTCGCCCGGCCTCGTCCCTTTCTCTCTTCAAATTAACTCGCGCGGCGCGCGGCATTTTGTATAAACATTTTATCGCCGCGCCGCGCGGAAAAGTTTTAATAAAAAAATATTAACGCGCGGCTCGCTCGCGGCTGATATTTCTCCGCTGGATTTCCGCGAGAATTCACCGGCAGCTGCAAAAAAAAAGAGCGGTTTGAATAAAAAAAGAAAAAAAGAAAAAGAAAAAAAAACTGCAGCGCATATCGTCAGGCCAGAAAGAGACAGAGACGCTCGACTCGAACACGTGTAGGTAGACGCGAACGTATATGCATCGCTCGGAAAAAAGGGCTAAAACGCGCCGGAGGAAATGAACGAGGAGAGGCCGGAGCGTACACACATAGAGAAAACGGAGAGATTGCAGAGAGAGAGAGAGAGAGTGGGGGAGGGGGGAGGGGGTGCAAAAAATCGAGTGAAAAAGGGCGCCGGTCTATGGATATATAGAACGAAATAGAACGAAAGCGGGGAGCGAGAGGGAAAAATAAAGCGTTAGCGACGACGTCGGTGCAACAATGCTAAATCGACCCGCCAAAACTCTCTCTCTCTCTCTCTCTCTCTCTCTTGCGCGCGGATGCGCAGAAACGCGCACTGCAAAACAATGAGGAAACTCGTTTTTCCTTTTTGCCCGCCTCCCTCTCAGACTTTAGCGTCTTTGACTCGAGCTGAATAATATCGAGCTCATCTTCAATGGATTTTCTCTCTCTCTCTCTCTCTTTCTCTCGGTGCAGGTGCCGAAAATTATCTCCAACTCCGACAATGCCGCTCGACATCTTTCTTATAAACAGAAATGCCATTATAATATTTTTCCCCGGGCCTCGAGGAGCTCGACGCGTAGTCAAATAAAGACACTCGTGCAGATTCTTCTTTCAGAAGAACAGAGAGAGAGAGAGAGAGAGAGAGAGAGAGACGGAAGGTTAATGCTCTCTCTATCCGGAGAACGACGACCCCTTGCGAACCTCCCGCTGTAAAATAATGCGGTAAACAATTTTTATTTAAAGAAACTGCAGGATACGCAGTTTTTTTTCTCTCGGAGTCGCCTCTCGAGTCGACGTTTAATAAAATGCTCTTTTGAGGAATGTTTATTTCGTATCTTGGTTATCGCTTTTTCAGTTAGACCGCTCTTTAGTCACACACACACACGCACAAATTTCCGCGCGACTCCTCGGCTGTATTTTAATTTCAAGATAATAGCGGCGCTCATTCTCCGGTTGTTCCGCCGAGCATTAATTTTGCGCGGATGAGATTTTATCAAGTCGCTAAATTATTATGCGAGGGAGATAACTGATTTGGGCGGGATACGTTGTCCTTAATTTCGGCGAGAAAAGGCTAATTGGAAATAAAAGGGCTGCGCGGCATCGATCTTGCCGAGATTCGGGGCGACGCTGGGATTCGCGAAAATTAACTCGATTATATTCGGTTGATGAGAAATTATCTAAATGTTGGAAAAAAAAAGGCTTGGCAGAGTCCGTGGAAATATTTTATTTAAAATTTTCAAAAGCTGCAAAGTTATATAAAATTCGTGTCCGCGGACGATGGTTTTATTTAAAGTTTGAGCGGCTTACTTGCACTAAATGAAAAGCAAATAGAACGAAAATGTCTGCTCGGCAGTTTTCAGAAATGTAAATTTCCGAAACTATATAGGAGCTCCCCCCAAAACTAAAGTGCTGAAGTCGAATTAACTTTAAGACATTTAATTCGAATTTGTTTGCAAGCTTAATTAGCCGAGCTGTACAGTGCGATTCAAAGATTAAAACTTTATTAAACAACACTTCTCCCCCGTCCGATAATCAAAACTATACTCACTCCGCTTCCTCTCCCCGGAAAAACTGTTTACCCAAACAGCCCGAATTAGCGAATCCGTATCGCTCAGCCGGCTTTTTTACTCCCGCATCAAGCGGTCACTTAAGCTCCGCGCAATTACCCTCGAGAATCTCCGCGAGCAAAATGTATACGCGCGCACGTCCTCGGCCGCAAAAACGCTCCTTTACCAGCGAGTGCGAGAGCGAGAGAGAGAGGGAGAGAGAGGCGCTCGTCGACAGTTGTCATGCGCGCGTGCCGCGCGCGCTCTCGGAAAGGGCGCGAAAAACGCGCCTCTCTCTCTCTCTCTCTCGACCCCACGGGGGCTGGGAGCGATTTGCGGCGCGTGCACGATATAAATTACCGGCGCCGGCGGGGGGGTTGGCCTGCCCCTGCAGCAGCGGCCCGCGCGCGTATAACCCAGAACGAGCCGAGAGAGAGAGAGAGAGAGAGAGCTGCATGCGATGTAACGAGGCCAGGAGAGCGCGTTTATAGCCATACAGGCACCGCCGCCGCCGCGGGACTTTTGCGCCCGAGCGAGGAAACAATTACCCCGGGCGCAAGCGCAAGCGCGCGCTCGACCATTCAATTACCCGAGAGAGCCGACGATAATTCGATATCTTTTCCATTCGCGGGGAGAGATGATGGGATTTTTGACCGATATGCGAGGCGAGTTTAGGGCCGGAAGTCGGGGGGACGGAGCTGCAGCGAGACGCGATTTCGTCGTTGGGCTCGTTGGTCGTGGCGGGGAGAACGGACCACTTTCTTTTGGGGAACGGTGCTTTTTTTGCTTGCTGCATGCCGGGGAGTTGAGAGAGTCGAGAGCTTTTGTCGTGGCTAAATGTTTACTTCCCAGGATCTTTGTCAGCTAAAAATGCACGGTTGCTAAAGGAAGTTTTTTTTATACGGTCCTGGCACGAGTTTATGGAGTAGACGAATTTTTTTGTAAACGCGAAGAACTTTCTCACGTCATAACTTTTCAAAGAAAACAGCTTAGTTTTATACCGACGAAGGAAATCGTAATTTACGATACGTTCCCCCTTTTTTTTGCATTTCAAATTTTTCCCATTTCAAGTCCCGTTTCCGTAAATCCGACGGCGTTTAAAAATAAGGCGAGGAAAATCTTTCGTCGAGTGTACCAGTTATCCAAATTTTTAATTTGTTAACTTAAATAAATCTTTTCCAACGCGAGTAATAAATTATCAGGTATTTTTGGTCAGTCGATAATTACATTAAGCATTGGCATTGAAAAAATCGAATTATGTATTAGGCAAAATTAATTAGATGCGTGGAATACGAGTTGAATCGAGTTCAAATACTTGTCATTCCCGACGAAATATTGCAGAAATTATGGAAATGAATGTATCTGCTTCCAAATGTGATTGAGACTAAAACGATAATTAATTTTTTAATAAGCTGCTTGTACATAAATGTTTATTTAATAAACCTATTTACCCATAACAGTAAAAATTTGCTAAAAAAAAACGAACTGCTAATTAACTCGAAATCTGATTCGAACAACTCAAAACGTTCCTGAACTTGGTATTTTAAAAGCGCGACGAAAAACTACCAGACTTTCACTAATCCAGAAAAAAAAAAAACAATTCATAGCGGGCAGCAGCCTCGGCCATTTTTCGCTCTGGGAAAGTTTAGACGTTTATGACTCCGGTCTCTTTATCATAAATTCCGAGACTCAACGCGCCCAACGTGATACATACGTTCCGGCATTGTTTTCGCAAGACGCGTGTCCATCTGCGTTATATCAATATTTTTAAACGAATACTCTTCAGTGTGACTGCAAAAAGGTGTCTTAATACATTGATAAATATAGCTTTAAACGTATTATCTCACCATTTTAGCAAGGTCCCGCCGTAGAATTTATAAATAGCAAGAGAATGCCTGCAGGTAGTCTTATTAATAACCCAACTGATGCCGTAATGCCTTACGTAGGTCGAGGGAAAATTCTTCCAGTCGCAATCTACCTTAATGCTTACCGTCGCTTTAAATATATCCCTATTAAAAGAGAGCGAAATCGACGCTATTTTTAAAAATCATATCTCCGCCGCGTCTCGACGACAATTGACAAAGGCAATTTCGCCTCCGTCATCTCGTCCTAATATAGCAGGCCCTAGTCGCCTTTAATTTTTCCAGCTTTCTCCCCGCAAAAACAAAGCTTCTAAATAAACGACGTACCGCGCGCCTCCTTCTGCCTCTTCTCGGCGACAAAAAAAAAGCAATTCTAATAAAAGCTCTTTATCATCTCGACACCGCTAAATCACCGTGACTACGAGAGAGAGAGAGAGAGAGAGAGAGAGAGAGGCACACGAAGGAAGCAGGCTCACGGGGGTAAAAAAGAAAGCAAGCAGGGGCGCACGCGAGAGTAACGAACGCGTACCACCCTTTACCGATATACTTGCCTCCCTCGCAGCAACGGCAGCGGCGGCAGCAGCACAGCTTGTGTGTGTTCTTTGTGAGCGGCGCTCTTGCGTAGGTGCTGCTGCCGCCGCCGCCGCCGCTGCTGCTCGAACGTTTACGAAAATTACAAAGAGCCGCGAGGGAAGAGAGAGAGAGAGAGAGAGAGAGGAGGGTGGCGACGAGAGCGCGGGGGGAGGGGAGGGGGTGCACTCAGAAGTTGGTCCAGGATGGATGGAGGAAGGAAGATCGGCTGCTGCCGCGGTTGCCAGGGTGACCGGCATTGATTACTCCCCTCCCTCCCGGCTTCCCTATTTCCAAGCTCTCTCTCCGTCTCTCTCGCTGCCTCTGCCTCTGTATCGCCTTCCTTCTCCTCCGTCTAACTCAGCCACCCTCCCCCCTGCTCTCTCGGTACCTCCTTTTTTTCCTCTTTCACTCCCTTCGATATACTTCTCCCTCGCGCCCCGAGTTCCTCCGCACCGGCAGGCCACCTCTCTCTCTCTCTCTCTCTCTCTCTCTCTCTCTCTCTCTCTCTCTCTCTCTTTCTTTCCTTTTGCTCTTGCCGCTTTGTGTTTCTTTCCGCCGGAATACTTTGTCTCTCCTTCTCTCTTCGATTCTCTTTCATAAATTTCTCTTTACCATCTCGCTCCACTTTCTTCCTCGCCTCCTCTCATATTTTTCTTGCCGTACCGTACTACGATATCCGCGCTCTCTCTCTCTCTCTCTCTCTCTCCGAGTCTTTCGCGCGCGCTCTCATCTTGCGCCGCGCGGTAAGCTTCTCTTTACGCGTCTTCGCGTCTCTTCTTTCTCTCCGCACGCACAAACAGCCTGCATTTTATTGCGTTTTCCCATTCTGCTTTTATTTCCCTTGTCTTGGCCGCGAATTTCTTCCTTTTTCTTTCCTCGCCGCGGTCCTTTTTCCATTTCTCTTTCATCCCTGTTTTCATATCTCCGCACACACCTAGGCAGCTCTTTATCTCCGTCTACATTTTCATCCGGGTCTTTTTCCTCGTTTTAGCGGCGAGCAGCGCGGCCGAGCTCCGTCACTCTCGTTACTTTTTCTCCCTTTTTCCTTTCTCTCATCTCTTTATCCGCTTCTTTATTTTTCTCTCTCTCTCTTCCCACCTCCCCCCCCCTGGCTCCCTCCCGCATTTATACATACGCACACACACATATTTCCCGAGGCAGCGCGTTTTCTCCTCTAATCCCTTTGCTTCTTTATTTTCGTCTTCATCCTTCTTTACGGTACCACTTTCCATCGAATCATCCCGCCGGCTTTCTCGCTCTTTTCTATCTCTTCTCTATTTTTTTTTTTTTTTTTTTTCGTTTCCGCGAACGCCGCCCGCGCTCCGTACGTTTTTCAGCCAGCCTCGACTTTCTTCCTCCCTGCCACCCCTAAAAGTTTTTCATTTATTTCTCCCCCTCCCCCCTCCTTCCTCCTCGCTCTCTCACTTTCTTCCGCGCCATCTCATTTGCTTTTCCATTTTCTCTATCTTTTTACAGCCTCGCATTCTCTCTGATTCTCTCTTGTTCCTCCTTCTTCCACCTCCTCGGTCGCCGCTTCATTTTTTTTTTTCGACACTTCCGCCCCGATGAAAGAGCGAGACGGTATAAGGCGCCTTTTTTAGGGAGGCGCGCAACGTCTGCCTGGCAACCGATAGCGTCACCGCTCTGCAAATGTTGCGAATAAAAAATGCCGGGGGGCCTCGCCGCTGCTCCACATTTGCATTCGGCTGCTTTCCTAATTTTTTTGTTTTCTTTTTTTTTTTCGCCTCGGTCTCGCTTCGAACTTTTGTCGGAGTGCTTCGCTTCTCCGCGGCCGAGGAAAGCAGTTTGCTCGGCAATTATTGCATTATCTCAGATAAGATTAGATTAGATCAGATTGAGGTTTCGCACAGCGGAGTCATCGGGTGTTCGTATATATTTTATTTCGCGATTATTCAAAAGGGATTTGTGTGTAATGCTCGGCCGATTTTATTTCTTTCGAATTTTATGCCGCGTGTATTATGCGTTTAATTAGCAGCGACTGCGCATTTTAAATTTACATTCTCGATAAAGTCGCGCAAATGAACCAAAAATTTTGGGCGTAATAAATTCGAATGACTATATACACAATAGACTTTTCATCCGGACAACGAAAATGCAACGGTACCAAATGAAATTTTTGCTGCAAATGAAAATTTACTTGCTCGACGGAAATAAACTCTGGGGGGACGGAATACATTCAGTTTTCGAAGAATATTGTTTTACAATTTCTGATTCTGTTATTTTTACGTAAATTCATTAATCGTGTCAAATTAATGCAATCGATCGATTCTATTAATAAATGCATCCTAAAATTAAGTTTCAATTGTTATAACGCTATATTTACGTTACCCAAAGCTTTGCGTCACTTACTTTTGCGAAGGACGCGCGCGCGCGGCTTATTTTAAAAAGCCAACCGCTAAAAAAAGAATGCAATATGCGGCGCCGAAAAAAAGTCCGCACGCCGAATCGTTCGAATGCAAAAGCGACGGCGATAAATCCTTCTAACATCGTCGTAAAACGCGTCTAATTGCCCCCCGACACCCTTAATCACGGCGTAAAGCATCCGCCGTCGGCGAAAATTTGATCGTTCGATATCGTAAATAAGTTGGCGTTCGACCGAACATATATACAAAAAGTCGCGCGCTGCATCTGAATAACTCATCCGGCGAAAATCCATTGCCCCGCGCGCGAAGCCGTCATTAAATCGTCCCCCGCACCGTCGGAAAATGGGAACGCGCTCGTAAAGCTCGCGCGCAGTTAATCCGCCTTGGCGCTGCACCTGCGTTCGTCGCGCGTAAAGGGTTAAAACGCACACCAGGCGGCTGGAAAGAAGGCTGCTCTAGACGCGAGTTCCGGCGCGCGGCGACGACGACATCATCAATCTCGTTTCTTCTCTCTCTTTTCTCGGCGTCTCCCTCTCTTTCGACTGGCTTAGCTTGACCCTATTTCGATTTCCGTTGGCGCGCGACGCGTCGCCGGGCAAAAAGGCCAAAGCCATCGCTCCTGCGCATGCGTATATACGTAAGACGAGAGAGAGAGAGACTCGGTAATGAGGAAACGCCACTTGCATTCGTTTCGCTGGCTCGCGCGGCGATTGTGTCGCGGCGGAGGAGAAGGAAAAAGGGACCGCGAGCGCGCCTCCGATGATCGACCAGGCGGTTTTAATGGCCGAGAAAAGAGAGAGAGAGGAGTCGATGATGAGGCGCTTGCGCATCGATTAGACTTGCAATTAGTTTAATTTTAACTTTGGCTTTATAATACGCCGCTGTAATCCCCTGGAAAATCATAAAGATCGTCGGAAGGAGAGACCCCGAGCTTCTCTCGCGCGACAATTCAAACTTTCTACTCGACGCAGCGATAAACAACGGGACGAAATTCGCTGCAGCCCATAATTTTTCAGTCCCGAGAACCAGCGCGATCGGCGTGCGTCCGAAGCTCGCTCGAGTAAAAGCAGCTGCCGAGAGCGCGGAGGAGAAGGCAGCAGCAGCAGCGGCAGCCCGAACTTTTGAATGGGACGGGGCGAAGGAGCATGCGCGGCTCTTTTTCGCGCGCGACGGCGGGCAACACACACGTGTGCGGGCAAAGTTCGCCGATGCCCGCCGAGGAAGCGGCACGGCGCGAGCTTTAAATCCTCGTCATCGACGTTAGGTGTATACGCGTATAAGCGCGCGCCGGTGGGTTATTTTTGTTTACGCGCGCGTAAAACTCCCTCTCTTCGCGGACTCCGACGTCAGGCGCGCGCCGCGACAAACCCGATGACGGCCGCCGGCTCCGTGTGTACGCTTTGGTCCTCTTTTACGCCTCTCTCTCTCTCTCTCTCTCCCTCTCTCTCGTAACTGACGACTGGCCGTTTTGAGCTGGCCGATCGATTTTGACGGGAGGGCGGTTCGATTTCACAACGGGTAAAAAGCTGCCGGCGAAAATGCTATATCGCGAAAATAGAAAAAACTCTTCGTCGCTGCGGCTCCCTCCCCCGCTTTTCGATCGACCAACCCTTCGCTTGACTCTATATCCTTTCGCCGAGGCACACGTATACGCTGCTGCTGCTGCGGGCAGAGTGGATGTACGAAATTCGCGGCTGGGTTTCTTCCTCGCCGAGCTGCGGATATGGAACAGGTCCTTGTTCCCTCTCTGCGCCGGTGTGTAAGTTTCCAAATTGCATTTTCGATGTAATTCGCGTAATCCGATGTACCGGCGCGCGGGATTTGCCTTTTTACAAGTTGGCTTTAATTTTGTAAAAAGCCGAACGAAGACTCGGTTATCGCGGACGAAAGTGGAATTTCCGTTTCAAAAGGCGCGCAACGATATGACGAAAGAATAATTCCGGCAAAATCGCGAATAATTCGAAAAAGCGATAAACAGCGCCAAAAGTAAACACTATACACCGTCGGCTCCGGCTTCAAAATAGAGTAAAGTGGAAGAGTCCTCTCTCCACCTCCCGCACAGTAGGCAGATCGCGTGCACGGAACGGAGGGAGTTGAAAGAGAGAGAGAGAGAGAGAGAGGGAGCGCGAAATACAAACGGCAAGCCATATATACGCGAGCCTCACGCCCAGCGCACGATCGATAACTGAATACTCGATATCTATTAATACTATTTTGTGTGTAACTCGCGCACGTATATACCTCTCCGTCCCTCTCTTTTAAAGCAGTTCGCCCGTATAGGTATATATATAAGCCGCGGTGGTGTGCGTCGGAGCGGCGCGCTACACAGTCGCTGTATATACGCCGGAGGGGCGGGAGGGAGCAGAGAGGGGGGGGGGTGAGGATACTCCCGGCATTCCCTTATTTATGTTTACAGCCGCTGTAATCAATACTGGCATTATGCCATTCCGATTAGGCTAACACCGTTAACAGGCCGCGTAATGACAAATCACCGGCTCTGCAAAGCTCGTTCGGCGCTCGACCTCTCCCTCCCGAGCTTGTTATGGGCCGGGGCGACGATTTCGGCCGCGACGCGGGCTACAGCGAACTTTTGCCGCGACTCTTTTTTCCGCGCGCCGTATACCGGTGAGATATCGGGTTGCGAACGCGATTGCGGCGCGCGGTAAAACACTTTAATAAAGCGAATTGAACGTTGCGCGGGGTTTTTGGTTTCGTTTAGCTGTGGGCTAAACGCGAACGAGATAAGCGTCAATGATCGAGTTTATTAAGTAAGAATTATAAGTTGTCGGCTGAGATTAAGTGTAATATTGATTTGATTTTAAATACTCGTGTCTTCTCTGCGTTGCATCGTCTCCGTTTATATTATTATGTTATACAACAGTTTTTTGCTCCGCTTCATTGTACTCGCAGCTCGAATTGTGTAATCGTTGAATAAAGTGAATAAAATTATGAAGATAAATATAAAAAGGATTCCCATTTCGAGTACATGAATTTCCCGTACTTCCGTCCTAAGAAACGCCCGATGATTACGGCAATCGCCTGATTTTCCCAGTTCCACGGTCCTCCGCAGTTTTTCCGCGAGCGCTCGAATCCGCGGTCCGACTCGAGAGAAAAAGGCTCTCGAGTCATTTTTTTTTTCCAAGCCTTAGCGCGCAAAAACTACGCGAGCACTTACGCGCGCGATACGCGCGCAAAAGATTTGCGTTGCGCAAGCACCGGAAAAACATTTACATGCCTCTTTTTTCTTTCTCCGCGCCACGAGCGATTCCAAGCCGACGGAATATACGCGCGCGCGCGAGAGTTTCGTCAGTCCTCTCGGACGTAACATTGACGTGCCTCAAAGCTTTTTGTGCATCACTGCACCTCGCCGCCCCGGTTTTAATAGCGTAGCTGGGCCGCGCGCTCGGGAAAGTAGATTTTCTTTTTTTTTTTTTAAAAAAGTGATAACGCGCGGTTTCGCGTCTTGCGCCGCTCGGATTCAGTGCCTCGAACCTGCGTTTTAATGGTTTTGATCGGAGGTGTACGAGGAACGGTTGATTTAGTGGGCTGTTATCGCGTTTCTACGTGTCGATATATTGATTAAACGTGGATATTTGGCTGATATTATTATGTGTTATTTTACATTTAATGAGTCGAATTTGTCATATTTTAAACGTCAGCGGGTCATTAATTTCTGTTATTTCGATATGTGCTCGACCTCCTAGTTAGCGATTCGGGCTGTACTTGTCAGTGATTTCAATAAATTTCGACAATTATTATATACGATATATTATTATTTTCAAAATTCAGCTATTTAAATTTTTCTGTAATTACAGGAAATACTGTTTTGAGAAATTTTTAATTTAGTAGAATGAAAGGAAGTAATAATAGAAATGTTGTATAATATAATTGCAAAAAAATTTTTTAGAAAAAACTTAATTTTTCTTATTTCTTGGAATTGTTGAAAACAATTTCAATTTATGAGGTATAAAGTGTAAACAATTTTTTTTTTTTTATAATTATGACAGAAGTTTATTTTAATTTCGTTATATATACAAAATTATAATTTAGAAAAATTCAGCGTATTTAATTGAATTTATTTTTATGTTACAGGTGAGTTTTTCGTTCAATATACAACCTCATCATTACGTAAGTTTCTGTACGAGCAAATTGAAAATTTTTATTTATATTATTTATTAACGAAGATCACCTGTCACCTTTCCACAAACAAATCACCTTAGCATACTTTTTAAATTACACATTAAACCGCACGAGAAACTAGAAGTGAGAACTTTATCCCCGACAACGGAAAACGCGCAACTCCGTCGGAAACAACCGAACTCCGTCCACCGCGGACAGCCTCGACAGAGTCCGCGTGAAATTTCCGTAAAAATCCGAGCCCGATAAAATCCCGCTAAATTCCGAATAAGCCTCTCGGAGAGCAAAGTTGGCTATTAAAAAAAAAAGAGCCCTCCCTCCCCTCGTGCCTTTGCTCGGCGCGCGCGGCGGCCGCGGCGGCGGTAGCTGAGCTCCGCATTCTTCCTCGGCTAGCATTATATGCTCGCGAGTCGAGTCGTGTGCTCTTTTTCCAGCTTGGGGAACCACTCTATAATCTCGGCGTCGCCAATCTTTTTTCCTCCTCTTCCGCGGCGGCGGCGTTTTCCTTGCTCTCTCTCTCGCGCGCGGGGGAGGAGAGGCGCAGCTCTCGAAAATTGATGCCTGGTTTCGACACACACACCTTTTCCAACAATGCTCGCCGTTGCGAAACTCCCGAGTCCGAGCGCCGGGGTATATACTTTGCGGAGAGCGAGAGAGAGAGAGAGAGAGAGCGAGGAGGAGGAGGAGGAGGTTTTGCAACGCGACGCGCGCCGTTCTACTTGCATCCACCTTACTTATCCTCGGCCTACCACCTCTCGCGCGCCTGCCGACGGGCGGTGGGGGGAGTCGGGCCTAGTCCCTCTCTCCTTTTTCTCTCTTTGCCATCTCGCTCGCCCGTAGCCGCGCGCGCACTTTCACATCCTGCAAAAAACAGCTGCGAGCGAGCGCGCGCGCGTCTCTCTCTCTCTCGCTTCGGCCGAGAGGCGCGAGTTTTCTCCCTCCCGCGAGCAGTGCGTGCGAGTTAACGTTATCGCGGAAGGGACGCGTCGACGCGAACGCGAAAGGGGCGCTCGCACGCTCGCGGAATTGAAAAGTTCGAGATGAGCGCGAATCGCGTCGCCGGAAATAACGTTACCGACGCGGCGTTATCAACGATTTGCATTATTTTCGAGACGCGCCTCCGCGAGAGGCTCGCCGGGGGGAGAGAGAGGTATGTGTGCGTGCCTCCCCCCCCCCCTTCCCCGTGCCAACGTGTATTCCGTTCAGTGGATTCGAGGTAATGAGACTTTGGTAGATTATGGTTTGCTTTAATTGAATCGCGGATAATGGAAGCCGGGAGAGAGATACGCGGTTGATATCCTGCTTTCCGTCGAGGAAAGTGTTTCCTATGTCGCTCGACACAATTGCAGTCGCGGCGCGCGATGGAAAAAGAGCCGTGAGCGTACAATGCCAGATTTTCTCCTCGCGCGATAATAATATAAGGATTCAATGCCGGGATCGTCGTTTGTTATTCGAGAGTAAAAACGAGCTTTTTGTTAAATATTCGCCGGACAGCTTTGGGCAAAGGCGTAATATCGCTCCGTTCCCTTTAAGATCTTAATATTGATTTTAAAGATTCCAACTATTCCAAGCTGCTCTATTTTTAGAACACCCACCGCACTCGACTTTTAATATCATTTGCGAATCTACGGCGATCCCTGAATTTCTCGGTGCACGCAGTTTAACCAATGATTAATCGATCGGGCAGACTTACCTCGAAAGTAGCTACCCGCTTACACGGAATTACCTCCCAATCATAATCCATCTGATTATTCCCGATTAAGGTTAGTAAGCTAACAACAAACAAGATGCCATTGATTTCCACGATTTCCCCCGCCGTCGAATTTACCTCTTCGCGATCTATTTCATTGTATTATATGAATGAAAAGGCGCTACGGCGCCGCGCGAGAATGTATTTTCATGCGTACAAGGAGAGAGCCCAAGGTTTCCTTGACATCGATATTTCAGCCGAGCCTACGGGGAGATGTCACATGATTCCGAATGATTTGCCACGTTTTTCATAAGCGACAGAGGCGACAAATAAAAGAATCGAATTAAACCGTTCGAAAGTAGGGGCGGGGGGGAATATTAATTTATCAAGGAGCGGATTAAAGAGCAGTCCACTTTTTCCCGACGCAAGACCTTCCCGCGTCGACGATCGATACGCCGGCTTTCGTCAAGAGCCAATACTTCAAGAATCCATCCGCGTCCGGCGACTTCTAAACCGCGATTTTCTAACCGCAGATTTCTCTTTTTGACTGGCCGCCGCGCGCCGAAAACGTTACGCCTGGCAGTCGAGCGCAGCCTCGCGGGCCGCGCGATCGGCGTTTCGCCTCCCTCCGCGCTCCCGTCGGGCACCTCGCTCTCTCGAGCTCGCCCCCGCTGTATCCTCGCACCGGAGGACGACGCCGCGCGTCTCGGGGAGGCTCGGCATCGGCGCACAGGTTCGGTTCGTCCGCTCGGCGCACGAAGCCTCGCGTTCGAATCTAGGTCAGACCCTTCTCTCTCTCTCTCTCTCTCTCTCTCTCCCTGAGCGAGCAGCTTCGTGACTCGCGCCAGTCCCTCTCTCTCTCTCTCTCTCTCTCACTCCGGGCGAGTTTCCCCCAAAGCCTGCGTCACGCAGCGTAGCCTCGCCGGCAGATCGATTTCCCGATGCCTCGCTCTCTCCCTTTGTGCCGGCTGGAATTCGGAGGATGCGTGGCGATATGGCTTTTCCCTGTTCCACGGGCGGCCCTCGAAAAACACCGACGGCGGCGGCGGCGGGGGGGGG
>UCOM01003898.1:0-15063 GCA_900474385.1 Ormyrus pomaceus
TTTTTGAAAATTAATTATTTCAAAATATTTTCATGGTGAATCTCTAGATAATTGTTTAACGAGTAAAATGAGCCCTTTTACGTCGAAATAAATTAAAAAATGAAAAAAATTCAATACTTTGAAAAACTTTTTGTTTGATGAATCATATTTTTATTTACAATATCAAAGTTTGACTTCTTATTTTTTTTTTCAGTTCATAAAAGTGAATTTTATAACATATATCATTACGTATGTAGTCAGATGATAGTTAAGTATGTTAAGAATTTTTTTTTTGAAGTTCTATATTTTGGTTCACAACTACCTTAAATTTATTTAAATTCAGAAAAGTTTTGTCTATTATTAAATAAATTTATAAGAAATACTTTAAATAATTTTTTACCATCTTAATAAATCAAATTTTGAGTTAATTGTACAATTTTCACAGAATAAGTCATGTATTTATTTTTGACATAATATCACTTTTATAACAGGCTTGGCAGCGACGAAGATTCTCAACGATTTTTGAAAACTGTTCAAATTATAAAATACTCTCATAAAGATTCCTCCCTTGGATTTTCCTAAAATACCTGACAATTCTGTCAATGTGCCGTTTTTAATTAGAAACGCTCCAGAAACTTCGAGTTTCCGAGACGTAGCATTATGCATTCTTAGACCATCGACTATCTCCGCATTCGCATTGCAGTATCGGCAGGATAATGTCAGCACTGATTGGCTCGCAATTGTACGTAGCGTCAGGTATATCGTCATCGCAATGAGATAGTTGGCGCACGGACTTTCGAGTACGAGGATTGCCGAAATCTCTACAGCTGCCCTCGTTTCGGACTTGTGTAGTGCATATCCCTCGGGGATCTTCGGCCTATCCAATCATGACCTAAAAGCGAGAAGGGCTACTCACTGCTTTTCTGTGAATTCAACGTATTCTGATCAGGAACTCACGGTTGTGTAAGTTAGAAATAAGAAAGTAGCGAATTGACATCTAGATTTTCATCGATATTTTGTTTTCTTATTACCATTTTTGTACATTACCTAACACAAATTATCTTTTATGAATCAAGTTGCACATAATTGCTTGATGCCAATATTTCAGACCCTTAATTGACTTAAGACTACATTAACAATAAACAATATAATAATGAAAATATCTGGAAAACTGATTCGGGCTTACTAAATTGGAATAAAAATTTATAAATGTTTAGTGCACTAGTTCTATCCTAATCTTGATAAAGAAGAAAAGAAGCAAGGGTATATTTTACTCCAAATCCTCTTGCTAATAATCGCGGCATCGCCCTCTTCTCTGTTGCAGTGTCTCTTTAATGGAAACTTTTTAACACTCTGTTGACATATTCTGCAGGTATTAGAATAAAAAATATCAAAGGCGTCATTGCACAGAGTAGACCTAGAAATTTTATGTTCGATCATCTATTACTTGAAAATTGCCATTACTTGCACAAATATTTTTCGAATTTCCAGCAACAGCTCCGTAAGTAAAAGTAAGCGGCAGCTGTGCTTCGCTTAGCAACCCGGTATGCAAAATGAGAAAATAGCGGGTCATATAGCAAAAGTGAAATCACTGAAGGGAAAGACCTGCAGTTAGTGTGCATCGAAAATCGACGCGAATAATAAAAGCTCGTGCAATTTGACTGCATACGCATCGACTCGGTTTATATGCAAAAGGAAAGGAGAAAAGGCGGTTGAGGCTTGGCCACTACCACTTCTGGTATTATACGTTTTTAATCGGCCGCCGATCCCCTCTCTATAATTCGCGAAATTTTTCCTTGATATCTGCTCGTCCCTACATCTTTGATTATCGCTTATCTGTATATAGGTTTATTAAAGTCACTGCTTTCCCTTTAACCGACAGCTTTTAAATGATATTGTATAAAGTTTAGTTCTGACTTAAAATATATTACGTGTTTTGTACGTGCAAGATCAAAATCAAGTTTTATCAGTCTTGTATGAAAAGTCGATAGAATCGCTGTTTTAAAATTTTGTGTTTCTTTTTATAGTACAGATTCGCCGTAAGAGGAGTAATAAGTAAAATGGATTTCATATTGAAAATGAAGAAAAATATTTAAATATAAATTTCTATTCAAATAGAATCTATTATTATATATAAGCTGCGCATCAAACTTTACGTTTCATACTCACTTTCTTCTCGATACTGCCATTAAGTTCAATGCACACAACAATACATACTTTTTAATCATGGTACGCACCGAGTGAGAGAAGCTTTGAACGGCGACCCATTGCACCTTTGGCTGTCTTATTAAAAACGTCACCTTAAAAGCCGGCTGGCCTCGAAAAATTCATCCCCGTAGCTACAAAGTGCTGCCGCCGTCGTTGAAACTTGTGCATTATCGGGAACGAGCCAGGAGAAAGAGTAGTGGCACGCCGAGAGATGACAAGTTTACTTAGCGGTGGGCCGCCTTATGAACCGACACTTTCACTCGTCGTCAGAGCGTCGAGGCTTTAAACTTTCTTGCCTTACTGCACCAATGTCTAAGTAAAGACTTGAGGATTTACAGTTACTCTTCGCGCGGTACTTATTTTCGTTGACTGTCACAGGCAGCAGAACATCCCGAGTCGGCTTGTTTGTTTTTAGCATTTCCGTGTTTCGTGTTTACTTTGAGTAGTTTTAACCACGAAGGGATGATTAAAAATTAATTGCATTTCTTGAAGACCTTGTCGTATAAAATTTAAGTATGTTCAGGTGAATTTCATTTATCAATTCATAATCCTAATTTTTTTTTTTTTTTTTTAATGTGCAAATATGCCAGGTTTATTATTTTATTTCATATTAATAGTTGGATTTGTTCTGAAGAGGGAACAGTCTCTTAAAAGATACCTTTTAGACTTGTTAATACACGAATGAGTCAACTTGCTTACGCAATACTTTCTTTTAGCGCGTTTGAGACACATTTTCAATCATCTTATACTTTTAATGGTTTTCTAGCCAAAAAGAGAATAAGTAAAACTATTTTATTTTACAAATAATCATAAAAAATTCTCAATTTTTATGAGAAAGCTTCATTGGCCGGATAATGTTTCTCGGGATTATGCTTCCGCTAATGTTCCGCTAAACTTTAGTTAAACGTAATTTTCTCCATCGCTCCACATTTATTTGTTCTAGCCAAAGCCATTTCAACCCTACGCAGGAAAGCGCCAATACTTGTAATAAATTTACGCCTGCGATACTTTCGCATTTTCCGCTCTCGAAATCATCGATTATGCACGAGGTTAAGCATTAGCACCCTGAAAATTTCAGAGCTAGTGAAAAATCGATTTTCGATACCGCTTAAAAATACATCTCTAAGTTTCGACGATCGAAAAAATCGCGCATTCTCGCGAGTGAGTACGAGAGAGAGAGAGAGAGAGAGAGAGAGAGAGAGAGAGAGAACGGTGTGTAAGGAGGATCGAGCATTGAAGCCAAGAGCAGAAATTCGAAGCGACGGGGCTTAAACTGCAGTGTCGGTAATGCTGATCCAAGAAGGTTACTGGTAGAATGCCAAGACTCCTCGATACTCCCTTTTCTTCCTCTTGACACCAACGCTGTGCGCAGGTATCCACTTTTCACGCAGAGCTCGCATTCACGTTGTCGCTTTTCCTTTTTCGTGCTGCTTCTAGTTTTTTTTTCTTTTTTTTTTGTCGGAATCCACGGGAATCCATTTAATGCATTAGAACTTGATATAGAATGTATAGTGTTCAATAAATTCGTAATAATATACTCTCAATTACGTTACCATGTAGCGATATTGTTTACGTAATCAAAGGGACTTTAACAAGATTTCGTTTATTTTTTAGCTAGTAAAAGTTCAACGTGTATTTTTAGCTTGTGAGTATGATTGATTTTTATAATGCTTGTAAAAAAATAACAACGTTCTGAGAATTTAAAAATATAATTCCTGGAATTATTGTAAATTTAAATCGAATTCATTTTCAGATGTAGCTGCCCGTCAAGTCAGAATTTTGCAGATCTTGTACATCAACGCGAACGACATAATTCGTTGTCTGAAAATTACCCCGTATCCGCGTGTAAAAATTCAAAGAATAATACAAATTTTCAGAACGTGTCCTAAATTATCATTTCCGTCTGCTTTCGTCACATTTCAGTGTTGGCTACACCCAGAAAAAAGATTCCCCTAAAATCGTAATTTCATTGGCAGCTGAGGTCAAGTTTCTTTACCCCAAGCTTTCCGCGTAAAAATGCAAATCACCGAGAAGTCAATTAGGCAGTCCCGACCAATCTGGCAATCAATCTCCCCGAATTTCGAGGAATTCTCTCTTATCTGGCGTGCGTCCGATTTCCCTGCGCGCAGCTGTTATCTCGCAAAACCCCTTCTCTCTCGCACTCATCAGTTTTGCCAGTCGTTCACGCCGGCAGTCCAGGGAGTCAATCCTGCGCATTTATCCAGGTCACTCGGCGTACCCTGAAATGTACGCGTCATGGAGAGTTCTTGCGGGAGCTGTAGCGGCTATCAAACCGACATTAGCACTGCGAGGGCTCGCGCCTCTATCGTAATTGCAACGAGGAGGTCGGCGAAAAACCGCGATTCTGCATTTGCTGGGCTGGCTGCTTGAACGCCTCTGCGGTAAAGCCTTCGGCTCGCGAATTTCGCCACTACTTCAAAGGTACTTGCAGTATAAGTTTCATTAATTTCTTTATTTTAAACGAACTAACCAAGAGAGTATCACTTGTTTGGGTCACGGATTTTGTTCAAACTTTGGGGTACGTTTTTTAATGTTAAAATATGAAAGAAGCCTTTTCAAAAGAAGATTTTTCAAAATTTATGAGCTCTTTTAGCGAAACTCCTAGAAAAATCGATTTTTATTCAATCACATAATTTTTCAATTGTTAATTGTAGAGTATTCTAACTCCCTGCATTTGTAACGGGAGATCAAATCCTATCGATTAGAAAAAAAGACATCCAAAAATCTTTATTTGTTCAAAAGTTATAGCTAAATAAAAATTTATAGTCAATGAATTTTTGTCGATTTCGTTATGCTACTTTAATGGTCATTTTGTGTTGGGCCATAACTTTTTAACAAATAAAGGATTTTTTAATGTCTTTTTTTAATCGATAGGATTTGATCTCACCTTTCAAATGCCAGAAGTGAAAATACCCTACAATTAACAGTTGAAAAGTTATATGTGACTGAACAAAAATCGATTTTTCTAGGAATTTCGCTAAAAGAGCTCATAACTTTTGAAAAATCTTTTAAATAATTTTAACATTAGAAAACATATCCCAAATTTCGAACAAAATCCGTGATTCAAACAAGTGATACTCTCCTGGTAAGTAAGGAAAAGACTGATGTGTCTTCTTTACTTGTTTAAAAATCCAACGTTTCACCCTCTCTTGAGGACGAGGCCAATTATTTTCAAAATATATTTTAGTGCGGAAAGGTATTTTATGCTGTGATGCTCTATTTTAGTATGTATAAACTAAAGTTGACACGTATATGTGCGTTAGAACACTTTTACAGCTCGTCACTCGGGTTTATTCTAAAAGTTCGGAAAGTATTTTAGCTTTTAAATATCTCTCAAAGAACGATATTCCCCAATTTTACAGTAGGTAAACTTTATCGTGTAGCATTGAACTCTCGATCACCGTGGAAACAGGCAATAACGAATCTTTTTACAAACGTCCTTTAATCGTAAAACTTTATGCCCGAAGAAAATCGCAAAATATTTAACGAGTTCGCTGTCATAAATGTTCCGTCTACGTCTGCAGCTATAAATCAGATCAAGATAGTTTTGTATAAAAACTTCCCATTCTGGTACTTCTTTGTGTGTAGGCATCGTATACGACGGTATACTAACTGCATTTCTAAATAAAGACTGTTTCCTACTAAAAGAATTTTAAAAGTTCAGGAAATCTATCCTATATATCGTTTGACAAATACAGTAAAAAAATTTGACCGTATCGTAAAATGCCCACCAGTCGAAAAATCACTTACAGAACGGCCAAAGCGCAACACTATCACGATCAAAGTTAACAACAAACGAGCAGCTGCAAATCCCCTTCTCGCAACGCTCCTGATTCGCCGTCGCGATTCCTTAGCATCCTCCCCTCTTCGGCAGAGCTCCGGCTTCGGGGGTGGTGGCCAGCAGCAGCAGCAGCAGCAGCAGCGGCGGCGGCGATAGCACGAGACCGGGTGTCGCCCCCTGGCGTCGTCGCTTCCTCGGCGGAGGGTGGCGAGCTCGCGAGAAAGCGCGGCGGCCGTCAGTCGTGGGTGCAGTGCGTGCCAGCGCGCAGTCACCGCCTTTCTGGCTGCTTGCTGTTTCCGAGCTGTCTCGAGAGACTTGCCTGCCTTCTGTCCCCTTCTTCGTCATCGGCGTCCTGCGGAGGACCACCCCGGCGGCGGTCTGGACTGGAGCGGGCGCGAGGTTAGGTCAGTGTCGTCGTCCTTTAAATTATTCCCGTCTAAGTGATAAGCGCTCGTAAAGTGTGGGCAGGGAAAAAGCGCGCCAAGGGGGATTCGCGTTCCCCGATACTAAACACTCCGCGAGTGCGGTTTTTCAACTCTCTGGAATAAAATCACTTTGCAGCGAGCTTTCGAGCGCTTTGAATTTAGTTTCTGTTTACATTTTTTTTTATCTGCAATCCAATGGATTTAGAAACTTCTGGCGAATGAGAAGGCAAGGGAAATAACTGCACTAACGTATATAAACAACAAATATTGACGCTTCATCAATCAAAAACTAGTGCTTCAAAAATCCAGTTTTCCGCTAACGAAAGAGAGACAACGCCTCGCTTACGGATTTTCCCGTCGTGCTTGCGCTTCCCTAGCATCTAAATTTCGTGAGTTATTTTGCCTCTTTGCAAACAAGTTCTCGGAGACTTTGTTCTCCGCGAAACTTATCTGCAGTTGAAAAGATTTTCGAAGTTTGCTTTTCAATCCTTTCCCCGGGCTATCAGGATTACATTTTAAAATGCTTTTAAAATTTTAGATTCAGAATATTTTTCAAGAAACTTTTTCTACGTAAAAAATTTTTTAGAAGGTTCTTTCAGACACGAATTCTGTTTAATTTGTTAGTTAAACTTATTTTTTTAAGAACTTAGGTTTTTGAGAAATTGTTTGTAATTAAATGTGCTGAGTTTCAAACCTGAGTTGTCCAATTGAAAGCTAAGTGATTTAATTATTCAAGAAAACGCTTGCATTTCGAAGTAATCTGGAAGCTAATTTGTTTAATTAGCAAAATGGATTAAAAATATCTTGCGCTTTGAGTTTCAACCCTTTAAAAATGTTTACTTATCAAAAATGAAATAAAATTTGTTAAAAATATTATTACAACTTCAAATATATTCTGAAAACTTATTTTGGTATGATCGTACCGAAAATTGACGACATTAAAATTTTAACAAAAGATATGGAATTTTTTATTAAATTTAAGGTTAAATATAATATATAAACGCAAGCTTTTATTGAATTTGTTAAAATCAATTAGGCATAATTATGTTTACTATTTGAATTCTATTTACAAAATTTCAATATTTCTGAAGTTTTTGGACCCATTAGAAGCTATATACACATCATTCTGTCTACGGCACGTTTGTGCCTACTTTAATCCTAATTCCAATTGCGCTAATTGCTTGTGTAATTCTGCCTGCGCTCGCCTCGACAAAATCTCCAGCAATAATGAGAATCGTATCGTAAGACGGGAATTCTGAATCCCACGAGGCTCATACGACCGTTGACTGGCAATTGTGATAATCTGGATTGGTTCCGCTACAACTGATTGCACGCTGCTATTCCTTCTTTATTCGCGATTTATCAGTAGAATGGAAGACATTGTTGCCCTTTGCAATATATCGAGAGCAGATCACTTCTATAAAGTATATACGAGCGAGGTTATCTTCCTCATCTATTTGGGAAAGCTCGGAGTGACGTAAAGTGTATGCATTCCAATGATCAATTTGAATTATACTTTGCAAAATGAATTATGCTTTTATTTCGTTTTATATACACGTTTTATTTTTTATTTAGTTAAAATTTACGAGGTGGATTAAACAAAAGTAATTTTACAAACAGGCCGAAATTAAATATTCCCGGTATCTGAAATTATGATTTATTTTCAGTTCTCGAATTGGAAAACTGATGAATGTGCAGCATAAATTTCTGGGCACTTGTTTGAAATAATATATGCAAAAATTATCTGTGCGCATTAAATTATTTACTCTTTTTCTTCTATAAATTATCAATTCAAATGAATGTTAAATCCACATTGCAGATATTTTTAATGAATTTAGAATCAAGCTTTATTAATAAACAGGTGCTTCTCTCGTTGCAAACAATTTAATAACTGAAATCAGCTGCTTCCATCTGCTCAGTCAGAACCCACGAAAATGCAATCCAGAAATTGCACCTGCCATCCCAAGCGGTTTAATTAAAATTTCTCGAGCAATCCGAACAATTTCTGCTAAGTAAATCACTCGAAATCGTGTATGGGATTATGCACGAGTGGCTGCTGCTTCTGTTTCAGGGCGGGCGAGGAGAGGCGCGCGCGGAAGGGCAGGCCGACGCGCTGGAGGTGCATCTTGGCGTGGGTGTGGCGGCTGCTGGAGCGGCGGCACCTCTCCAACAGGATGCCACCGACGATCGGGGAGACGTTGCGCGTTTGGCTGCTCTCGGCCCTCGTCGTTCACGGCGCCGTGGCCGGCAATCCCGACGCCAAGCGGCTCTACGACGACCTGCTCTCCAACTACAACAAGCTCGTCAGGCCCGTGGTCAACACCTCCGACGTTCTGCGCGTCTGCATCAAGCTCAAGCTCTCCCAGCTCATTGACGTCGTGAGTATCTTCCTTATTTACTCGCAATTTTTCCACCCTTTTTTTTTAAAAAATAGCATTTTTAAACTTCTTCGTTTATTAATTAAAGGGACATTCCAATGTGAACGTCCAAAAAAAAGCATATATTCAATAAGTTTTTCCTCGTCAACTATTGAATATAATTGGACAAATTTTTTTTCCTTAAAGGTATGATCAAGGGGAGCAGAAAAAAATTTTGTTTTTTTTTTTTTTTGATCATTAAAAATATTTATTTATTTAGTTAAAATATAGTATAACTATATATAAGTTTTCTGGCGGAGAAGGTGATTTCTCAAAAATGACTGGGCGCATCGACTTCAAATTTTAACACGATATTGAATACTATCATGGCTATCGCCCCTAGCTCCAACTTGTTGATATTTTCATTTTTACTTATAATTTAACCTGATTCGTAACAAAAAAAATGCAATTTATAATGCAAAAAACGCCGCCATTTTGCTAATTTTCGATGAAATAAAAAAGTGGAGGTACGGACGATAGTCATGATATTATTGAATATTATTTTAAAATTTGAAATCGATACAGCCGGTCGTTTTTGAGAAATCACCTGCGCCAGCAGAAAACTTATATATAATTATACTATATTTTAGCTAAATAAATAGATATTTTTCATATGCACAAAAAAATGTTATTCCACTCCCCTTGATACCTTTAAGGGGGAAAAAATTAGTCCAATTATATTCAATAGTTGATGAGGAAAAAATTATTGAATATATGCTTTTTTTTGACGTTCACATTGGAATGTCCCCTTAAAATATACGAACACATCACGATCATTGGTTCATAATTTGTATGATATCTATATTGAATAGATAGAACAAAAGTAAGAAGATTGAAGTACTTTATAAATTTCTTTATTGATTTTCTTTTAATCCAAGCAATGAAGTCCCTGCATTAAAAGTTTTTTATCTAAAAAACAAGATGTCAATCGATCAAATAGCCGATAAAAATCTGCTGCCACCATCTGAATACTAACGATCAGTGAGCTTTACACAAAAGCTTTACGTTTCCTAGTCGAATCGATTTTACTTTTAATTAAAGTGAGAAGTAGAGGGTCAGTGAACACTAGATTATCTGTATAATTAATTTCCATCTTTCGTGGCAGGATAAAAAGTTTCCAATTGTAATTTTACTTGAAATAGTATTTATTGCTGTGTCTTACTCTTGGTGCTTCGATCGCGATTACAGAGAAGATTATTATTTAAGTTGCGTTGGTGCCGATAGTGTAAACGTAAACCAATTCTTTTCGTACTTGTTAATGATGAAAAGTTTTAAATTAATTCTTTTTGAATTTTTTTAATGCAAAAACGATATGTATTACAATGTAAGTTATATTGAACTGTCTGTCGAGGCTTCGATTTATAAAGTTTATCGCTTGCTATGCAAGAAGTTGTTTGAATATACGTTTGCATATAGAATGTCACTTTGTAAAGATTTTAAATTGGTATTGAATGTTGATATTTTTGAACTAAAAGAAAATCTATTAGTTATGATTAGCCAAGAACTATTCCACAATGTACATGAGACGTGAGAAATTTATTGAAAGGTGGCTGTAGATGTAGAACTCTACGTACCTCAAGTTCGAAAATGGAATAGTTCCTTGAATACAAGTAGAGCAGCGATAAGCATTAAGAGGTGTATATGTATATGAGAGAATGAAAAATTAAAATTTATAAGTGGCTAAAGGTTTTTCCTTCAGTGAAATAATGTAAAGCCTTAAAAAATTTTAACGAACTGTTACTGGGAGCCGCTTCTACTATCGTTATTTTAGTAAGCATGTGAATAGAGAAGCTCAGGCTGCTTTTGACACTGCTTTTCTCTTTATCACTTTCTTTCTTTCAGCTGTTCGCTGAATTCTTTTGTCTTTTATTGTCTACTTTCATCAGCGTTGCCCGTCGGAAGGAAATCCCTTTGTGTAATTAAAGTAAATTGTTCTTGATTGTGAAGACGCTTTGGAGAGCATTTAAATTAGTCCCTTTTTTAATATTGATCAACTATGAAGGAAAACTTGAGCATCGACGAATTCTGGAACTGAATTAATGAAAGCGTTAAAATTAGTGTACTTTAAAGAAGTTCATAGGAGAATAGAGTTTTTATTCAATACATTTTTTATTGTTGTGTTAAGTCTCTAATTATTTTGTCGATTGTTCATAACTTACACTTCTACTAATGTAAGAATGCCAATATAAAAATTATACAATCGCATCGAAATTAAAAAGTACTTACTCTACATAATGTGCATTTTATTTCTATCATTAACTTAAACAGTTATTTGTGTATTAAAAGCATCACATTAAAATTTTTTTTATACAAGTTATAAATTTCAAAGATCGTTACTTTGCAATCAATTTCTGTGGGCTGTTAATGCTTTTCAAAATGGACATTGATGATTGTTTCGTACAACTAAAATTTCAAATGCAATTAAATAACATTTTATCAATGATATTATTTATACACATCTCCTACTAGTCTTGTAAATCCGCCCTATAAAATCAATTCAACGGAGTGACGGATATAAAATGGAAAATAAATCGAAGTAGACGCAGATAAAATGCCAGCAGCATAATCAAGCAGCGATTTTCACCAAATGATAAATGATATGACACAGCCGAAATCACGCTTAGCCTCGTGAAAAGGGGATAACGTAGGAAGACGGAGAAAGAAATAGCGGCTCACCCGCTGGAGTAATTAATATTCTAGAAGTTGCTGGCGTCTGCACGCGAAAAGTTGCCTCTTTCTCTTTAGATGCCGAGGAAAGATTATTGAGTAGATTTCAGTCGGGGGCTGCCTTAAAATATTTTTTAACTTTATTTTAAGCTTTTATCTGAGTTCGTAATGAATGAAATTCCCAGTGCACTTAATTCCATTAGGTACCAGAAAATAAATTGTTCACTGTGGACTATTTAGTGGACATTGAATTTCTGATAAAAATCGAAGGCAGCTGCTCTGCCGTTGATGGAAAGTAAATGAAACTTGTTAATGAAAAAATTTCATTTACTTCTAATGTGAACATTCATAATTGATAACAAATACAATAGTTTGTTCCTAATTTAAAAGGCTTTATTTAACCGTTTTCTGTTGAATATAACAGCACATTCTGAAGAGAACTTGTACAAATGTCAAAAATAGTAAATTCAATTTTACATTGCTTTATTATTCTAGTCCTAAAAACCTATTTTAGGTCTGCTTTAATTTCATAAATTATATTTACAATCGACTCGCAAACATTCTTCGAGACTCTGATTATCAAAGTTTCAAAATTCGTCTATCATTTTGCCATCGCCCCTTAGTACGGATCATCTCCCCAGCACAAAAAATATCGGAAAAACTGCGCACATTCAAGAAACAAATTTAAGCCCTCAATAAATCTTCGTCATCGAAATTGTCAGCGTTATGGGGTCGAATCGAGCCGTTCATCGTTAGTCTCTAATAACAGCTAGAAGATTCATCCCACCCCCACGAACTGCTTCCTCTTATATTCTCCCCCTACAGAAACGAAAATATCTCTAAGAAAGCGGGCTTTCCTTCATCACTTTATTAGATCGCAAACACCTTAAGTTAATCACGATGCTCCAATCGATACCACTTTATTGATCGATATTAGACATTTGAAGATGGCTGGTCTCAATTAAATAGCTCACCGAATATAAAAGAGAGAAAGAATGAAAAAGAAAAGTTTATATATATCGATCTTTTGCTGTTGACGTATTCCACTCTCCAAAAAGTCTTACTTATATGCGAGTGAGAACACCGTACAATCTTTATGGAAATTGACTTTCGGTGGAATTGGCTGAATTTTTTATATATTATATTCATGACCTGATCAATAGTGTCTGTAAGCACAATCTTTAAATGAACAATTTTCGAGATGTAGAAGGTTGAAAATCTGTTTTACAATGCGTAATATATATATCTTTCTATATTATGTAATTGTAAGAGAACGTTGACCGATCAGTCCAACCTCGATCCATCCTCAGCGGCCCATCCTCAATGGGCCATCCTCAAAACATCGATAAAATATGCTTAATATATTATTTTATATCCCATGTTCCTGATCCTCAATCAACAATTTTCATCATAATTTGGGGGTTGGTGAGCGAAGCGAGCAGGGGGACGTTGATTCCCCCCCCCCCCCCCCCCCCCGTATCTATATAAAAACTTAAATGCACGAAAATAAGCCCAAAAAACTTTTGAACGAGATATCATGAACTGCATCATATTAAATTTTCTGGCCAGTTGCTTCGGACCACAAAAGCTATTGTTATAGATCATATTAATATCCGAGTCGATCGTAACACCACATGTGCATTAAATTAAATTTTATTAAAATAATAATGCAGTGAATAATTTGATATATTTAAATGATTCATTATGAGCGTGCTATTAATGCGCTCCACTTTTTTTACTTTCCCCCACTAATGAGGCAAGAAGATCATTATTCAAGGTTTTACTTTTCCACTTATAATTAAAAGATAGAATTTAAAATAAATTTTTTGACTGCGTATTTTATTTCTTTATTTTTTTTAATTATTTAACAATTTTAATAATCAATCAATTATAAACTTTAAATGTTAGGGTGTCCCAACTGCTCCACCTTTCCCTATTGTAATTTTTTGAAAATTTAGAACAACGTTTACGTAACAGTTTGTCAAATTGCAAAGCTGTTTAATCTAAATAAAAATATATAGATTTGTTATGGTATACATAATTAATAATAATTGATTTATATAATTTATATTTATTTATATTTCTTAAATAGTGAATTGTTTCGCTTTTATTGCATTATGTTATGGTATAATTTAGAACTTCTAAGGATAACTGTTTTTCCATGAACTTTTCTTTTTTTTTTATTTTCTTTTTTTTATTTTTTTCGGTAAATTTTTAATATCGTTTTACGAGCCTTTTTTCCAATATCTTCCATAAATGTTATCTTCATTTTCTCCTATTATTCTAGTTTGTTTTATTTTTCACGAAAAGAAATCTTTTTGTTTTGCTTTTATATAGTTTTTTCGTAAAGTTTTTTGTACCGTTACGCAAGAAAATTTATATTATTATTTATAATATTTATAAACTTAGTATAAATACATTGTAATTTTGCTTCGAAGCCCTTTAATATATATAATAAATTATTTTAATTTCATTTTCAAGATTTCTATTTTAATTAACCGTGAGCACGAAGATGCGTTTGTTGTAATAATAACATCTAATCGGGGCCGCAACTGTGTCTTTCCCGATTCATGAATCGAAGTAAGAGCTACGTCGCAGAACGCGTAGAGGCGTATATGTGGACGTTTTCAGCTAATTATATAGATCTTTTTGAAAAGTTTTGGTTTCCATGGAAATCTTCGCTTATGCCTTTTTTCGTTTAATTCAATTTTTCTTAAAACGATGGTCAGATTTGATTTCGCTTTTGAAGCAAGAACTTCTTTATCCTATTAATCGTGCATCTATTAATTCTTTGAAAAGATCAAAATTTAATATAAATTTTACCATTGCACACACGAATCAGTAAATAAAGCTGCTTAAGATTTGAATTTGTATTTTAAATATTTTCTATAGCACGTCATAGCGGCAGTAAATCCTTTCAAATAAAAGTTTTATTTCCTCTATTTTTCAACATTCAAACTTTGTAAATACTAAGCGCATGACTAATCCCAATCCATCTGCTGCCCGGAGACGCCTTGGGGTATTTTGTCAAAATACTTATTTGTCACAAGGTCTGCTCGCAACCATTACTCAATCCATCTCTCCTCGCCGTCGTTGCCAGAGGTTGAAGAACTCAGCACTGCTTGACTGTGTGCAGTGGCAATCTCCATATGGAGGTGTACGGTTACTCGGATTCCGAGAGCTTGCATGCAAATTAACCGATTGTTCTGCGCTATTATTGCGCCTAGCTTGTGAATGGGTTTGGCCAAAAGTTCTCAGTTTGGCGATCAATTTTACTAAATTTTGTTAATTTAATATGTGCTTGTCTTCATTTATTTAGTTAGCTGCAGTTTTCGTTGATTATTAGCTCAAGTTTTCGTGTCATTATGTTTTAATTGCGCATCTAAATACTTGCGAAAAATGTCTCACGAGGTAAATAATCAACTTCCACACCAGTGTCGAAAAGTACTATTTCCTGACTGAATTCAATTTAATTTATTACGACATTAAGGCTCGAATTTATAGTCGATACTCAATACTCAAAACTTGGAATTTCAATATATATAGATATACAATTAACATTGCC
>UCOM01003899.1:0-15027 GCA_900474385.1 Ormyrus pomaceus
GGGGGGGGGGGGGGGGGGGGGAAGCCTACGTGCCGGGTTATATCCCACTCGGCGTGCTTTTATTGCTCCTCGTTTGCGCCTCGTTGATGCGCCTCTCGGACGAGAGAGCGAGAGGAGCGGATAATCAGATATGTTGAGGTTCGTTAGGAGAGGCGTCGGGCGGTCACACGAAGACGAGCTGCACAGATGCGTTAGATGACTCTCGTTGAGCGATTCTCGCAAGTGCAGTTAAGGGGGGCCTTGGGCGGAATGAACCTCGAGGATTATTGCCGATATAGGAATACGCGGAAAAAATTAGGCCAGTCGGCGGATTAATATTCAGAGGGTGTTATTGGGATCTCTTTGCTGACTTTCCTCTTGCTTTTCATAAGTCGCGGTAGAACAAATACATAAAGGATTTCACTTATACGTCAGTCGATCATTTAAAAAGTGTAGCGAGGAATAAAATTGGAATCCTATATATATTTTGCATTGAGAATGCAATAAGTGTCAATGTTTTGTCTAAGAAATGCGATGTATGAAACGTATAGATTTTTTTAAATCAAAATTTAATCCAAATTAAGCATCAATCATCAAAAGTGTTAATTCGTATACGAAAATAAAAATTGGTCTGGCTTATCAATTCCCTAAAATTTGTATTATTCTAAAATAACTAAAGAATTAAAATTCAAATTATAATTATAAAAAAATTGACTTATTGACTAAATTTTTGTCAGGATTAAGAATGGAGGCCGTTGATTTTTAGACTTTTTAAATTAATTTTTGTTGGTGCTTTTAACTAAACTCGGAACCCGAGTGGGAAAAAAAATTTCTTTGCCAAATTTTCCGAAACACTGCCAAATAGTGCCAATCCTTGCTGAATAATGACAAGGATGGCGTATTGTGGTGATTTCGGACACTTAGCAGTGCCAGGCAGTAATATAAAAGATTTGACAAGAATTAGCTCTGTTTGGCAGTGTTTCTCAAAGTTTGCCGTAAAGAATAGTTTCCACAAAAAGTGTACAATAGGAAAATATTAGTCTTCCGTAAATATTATAATGGACACTATTAAACATTACCAATACTATATGCAACAAATGGCAAAACATTGTTAATTATCATGCCAAACAATACCAAACAAAACGTTAAACAATGCGAAATACTGCCAAACACTGTTCAACCTTGCCATCTTTGTCAAATTTATTTTAATTATAATAGATTCTGACAAAAAAAAGACACACACATTCGCCAAATCTTGCCAAACTCTGCTAAAACCGCTGCCAAGTTGTTGACAAACTTTTGTCAACCCTGCTAAATATTGTCTAATGTTGCCAAGCGAAAATACTATATATAGCTGCGTAGTATTAATTATGCATTAGTGTTCTGTCCAAAACTGGCAGTATTTTACAAAGTTTGGCAAATTTACCATTTTCACTAGGGAATTTACTCTCAAAATTAAAGTATCAATTAAAGTATCGCACAAATTCACCGTTGATTTGCAGCAATCGATCCAATTTGAAGTACGGTGACTTCTGTTCTTTCACAAAAGTATCGGCCAAGAAACTCGGTAAATTATCGAAGTTCGTCGAGTTAAGCGGTAGAATCTAAAACGACCTCTTTAATCGCTTCTCGTTCGATACGGAGAGTAGCTTGATTGCAATAAAGTGTTCCGATCGAACAAGCTTAAATGCTGGTGACATGCGACATCTTCGCGTAAATGGAAAGTGGGCTATTAAAGTTTTTCTTTAACCAGTTTTATCTATCCTATTCGTAACATTTTTCATGATAATGTCAGGATAGCTTTTTGGTCCTGGATCTTATACGTAATTGTGAAAATGAAAATTTAGCTTAATTCTTAGACTTACTAAGGAGAGGCCTTTCAGTCACAAATTTTATTGTAACTTTGGAATATGTTTTTTAACTCAATCTAACTTTGTATTTTTTAAAAGTTGTGCATTCATTCTTTTAGGTAAATTAAACGATATTTGTTTAATGAAAGGCGAGATCAATTCTTTTGACATAATATTTGATACAATAACTTTTTTGTATTCGATATAGGATTTGAACTCGCTTTTTAAATTACGCCATGAAATAGAATACTCTAAAAGAATATAATTTATAGATATAATAAGTAACTGAATATTATAATAAAAATTACTATACCTTTTTGTAATACTGGGACAAACTTGCCTTATCATAAAAAATTACTATACTATATAGTAAAATTTAATAGAATTGTAATAAAAATAGATAAAGTTCTATTAAATTTTAATATATAATATATATAATAATTTTTTAGGATAATGCAAGTTTGTCTCAGCATTACAAAAAGGTATAGTAATTTTTACCGAAAATTTTTTCTCAGTGTTCTTGTCAGCATAAAAATGATTAATCAATTGATGCCTTAGATTAAATTACTTTTAAAATTCGAGTTATTTATAATTTGATATTTATTATTTACTTTGACAGAATTTTAGTAACATTTTTGCTGTATTTTTCAAATCTGTCCTTGACACCTATTTGAACCGAATTTAACTTTTAAAAAATGAAACTTTTATAACGATCCAACAAATTTGAATGCTCACATACACCGACTAAATATATTATATAACTATAATTTTCCAACAAACTTGTATCGCTCTGCCCATCAAATTATTCGATAATATATTAAAATTTGTAGTATAAATTATATAAATCGAAAAGTCTGTGTTCTTTAAGATTTTTAGATCACTGCGTACTAAAATTATAGTTTCCATATATTATTATTCATATCTAAATATGAGATTACGCATATCGTTACTACCGCAAATACTGCACATGTACAGTTTCTTATACATATTGTGTCATGCTGCCGATAATCATCTTTGTACACAAATGTCACAGATTTAATCCTCTCATAAGACTTATACTCGGAAAAAGGATTGAGCGCGTAAAACATTTTGTGCAACACGACATTTCGCGTCGAATTGGAGATACTTTCTGAGGGATTAACAAAATAAAAAGCAGTCATAATTAATTGAAACGATTCCCCAATAGAAGGAAAATCGATAAAGCAGAAAAAGGAAGCTAGCCGAAGGAAGCTCCACCTCAAGAAGCCGATGAGCATCGCCTTGCCGTAAGCCGGCATCGGTGCGCTTGCGCCATGCAACTGTATATGTGTATAATACACGTTTATTGCGTCGGGCGACGTGTGCACGGCGAGCGGATACCATCTTCGCCCCGAATTAATCATTTCAGCAGCCGGCTGTCACATTAGCGACAGCGGATAAGACAAATGAACGTCGCGGAGCTTGTTAGGACGTAATCCGAGTGATGTGTCTCTCCGAGGGCGAATTTTCCTCTCTCTCTCTCTTGCCTCCTCGACTCGATTCGTTCTTTATCTCCTTCCTCGTCTTCTCTCGCTCTGCCGTCTCATCCGAGAGATTAGATTGCGAGGGAAGAGACGCGAAAGGAAGGGAAGCGCCATTTTGGTCGGAAATTTGGGCGGCCTTTTGTTTATCGGATGCGCCGTTAAGTGGAGAACTGCAGCGATGTTTGTTTCCGGAAACATTTCATCTTGTTAATCGATCAAATTTAACGGTTTTAAATATTTAAAACTCTATAGTTAATTAACTGATTAATTACCATCTGAAGCGAGCATTTGAATGGCGGTTTCTTTTTTAAGTAAAAAAACACGCGAAAAAACTTTAAATTATTAAAGCACAGTATAATATTGTGTGTAAAAACCTGCCCTTATAGAATATGAAGTCAAATTTTTATAATTCTGAGTCTACGATTAAATATGGTCACATGAAAAGACATCAAAACAAATCGGCATTATTTATGCTTGGGGAGTAATGGGTTAAATTAAATGAAAATTTCATGAAATATAGAAGATAATTTTCTAAGATATTAATAGAAATAGAAATTAGTTCGTTAATAGGGTTTGAAAGTAATTACTATCATCACTTTCCAACACGATTAGTGAAATTAGTTTTTCTATTACAAGATAAAAATGCCGAAATGCAAATACTTAGGTGATACGTCCATAATAAAAACAAAAAGGCTTCACATTAGTCTATCATCCCTCTTGTAGTAACTGGAAATGATACCGAATTTATTATCAATAACTCTCATTTTAATTTTCAAGCCAGCGTGAAAAATTCGCGGCCCGATTTTCTCGACGCAAGCTCAAAATGATCCCAAAAGTATAATCCCCGCGGCTCCGTTAAAAAAGACACGTCGATATCTCGTACCGGCAACGATCGCGGCCCGGGCAGGATATTCATTACTCGAGCGAGCGGGGCATATTGGACGTGGCTCTCGGCCCCGCGGTGACGATGCGCGATCGCCGAGCGGCTCGCGGGGGCAGCTCTTTTGTGCCGCGCGGCGCATCACGCCTCTCCATTTTGTCAGCCCCTCGAAGAGTTTCAATGTTGTAACCATGGAGACGTCGCGTTTTCGCAAGGGGAACGCGCAAGGAGTGACACGACCGGCGCCGGCCTCGTATTTTCGCTCCCCGCTTATATATATATATATATATATACGCGTATATAAGCGCACATGTGCCTGCGCAGCCAGCCCAGCCATCGGGAGGGATTTCTGGCTCCATTGTCTCGCGCGCTTTCGACGCGCGTGTCGAGAGATGCCGAGTTAATTAAAACTTCCATATTTTAGCTGCCGCCTGTCGGCATGGCGAACTTCGCTCATTTACAGAAAATTACGGGGAGTGCTGCGGATTTGTTATTTCCGCCGAGGCTCGACGCGCCCGCCGGTGGAGCGACTTGCGCAGTTGAGGAAAAATTGAGGTTTTTTTACATACGGCAGAGCATTCAGTTGGCGCGTCGAATTTTCAACGGGCGGACTAATAGGCGGGAATTGTATAATTAGTTGGATATATTTTTGCAGCTTTCGGAGATTTTTAAATGGGAATATTTCCTTTGAAACTTTTGCTCATTAAATTTAAATTTTTACTTGTTAATTTTGATGCTGTTCGGAAGGCGCTTCGAGTAAATTTATACTTGAACCTGTCAATCTTCCACCGAACAGCCTTCCAAATGGCCAATAACTGCTGACGAACCGTAATGAGATCCTCGAGATAAATCTTGCGATTATCCGTCATTAGCGCAATTGATGTTGAGGAAGAGGCTACAAATTAATTTGTACATTCTTTTATATAAATAAATATTTAAATATACCGTTTAGACAGCATTTTTAATATTTTTAGTTTTTGAGAAAAATCATTTCGTACTTGTATCATTTTACCTTTTACTGCCGTCGGCTATCACTCGACTATATATACGGATTTTTAAAAAGTCGGTGCTCGGTGCTCGAAACTTTTAATTTAGGAATTTTCCAGTTCGCGGAAAGGCAAAAAATTCGAATCGTTATTATTCGCTGCATTCGATAAAAGGTACATTTGTTAGTCATAGACTGTGTCACGAACGCAATTAGTGAATGATTCGTCGAGCACTGGAAAGTCCTTCAGTGTAACGACCAAGAGCCCTTTAGTCTTTCGAGTGCTCTTACAGAAACGACTGCATTTTGATTTGTGCGCTTCAATATGCTTCCTTAAAGTACAAATGCGCCCGACGCTTACGGGAACTGGAGAAAATCAAACGGAAATTCAAGATTTTTAATTTTTTAAAAAAGTATTTTGAGAATACCGTTCTTAAAAATGACATTTAAAGTAGCATTCGATCGGGAAAGAAAGCAGCATATAATACAAGATATTAAATTCTAACCAGAAAGAAGTCTATATCAATACAAGCGCATACGAAATGCACCTCGCCTCCCGGTCCATTATCCCCGAAAATCCCGACAAGCAGGATCTCCTCTCCGATCGGGCCTCTGAGTCGAGAACGTATACATAAAGTTCTCACAATCCCGGGCCTGGCGGAATGGCGCGACGCATCCGCGTCAGAGCTGCGCACAATACCATTAGCAAGTATACACGCGGGCCGTCCCGGCTCGAAATCAGGGAAAACGCTCGTATACATAGACGGATCCTCGGTGTAAGCGGACTCCCATTAAAGCAACACCTTTCGCGTCGGGGGCCGCGGCCCGCTGTGGGGGCCATTTACATTGTCGTGCGGTGCGAACGCATTACGATTTCATTGTGCTCTCTCGGTCTCGCGGCAACACGAGGCGCCCGCCTCGCCTCTGCCCCCGGGTCTTCTAGGCTCGAGTAACACCTGGCGGAGGTGTTACGTTGCCCGCCATTTTCCATTACCGACGGATAATTTGATACATATCGCGGGAGCGGGCTTTTGTGGCCTCCGCTTTGCGGTCGGCCCGGCTCTTGAGGGGCTCGGCCGGATTCGAAGCTAAAGGTTTCGCTTGCGGCGTCGTGTATGCTAATGCGCGTTAAACTTGGAACTCGCTTTAAATGCCCGCTAATGTTGCGATGGCTATTTAGCAACAATTCGGCTCTGCGGGAGCGGGTTTTAATCTGGAAACGGAGCGAGGAAGGGGGAATGTACGACGAGCCCGTTGACCGTACACTGCAATCGGCCGAAATTTATTTATCGCGAATAGTATAAAAAATTATAGATTTGTCGCCGTTAAAAATATATCAATAAATTTAACGTACTTTTAATGTACAATCGTAGATTAAATTTAAGCTTTTTTTAACATGAAACAGGTATATGCATTAATACAAATCTACAATCATAACTTTAATTTTTTCAAGACTTTCACTTGAAACTTTATGAACGTAAAATGAAACTTCAACATTTGCATTATTAACATTTCCTGCGCGTGCACGAATGTTGCGTCGTGTACGTTCGTATAAATTTTTTAACGAGTAATATATTAAATATAGGATCTAGTTTTAGTTCAGCGCGCATTTCGAAAATCTTGATAGAAAGTCTACTTTGACGAAGGACCGTCTCGTGTCCGTTCGAAAGAATCCTCCGGGTGTAATTTCGTCGGGGTGAAAGGCGCGAGAAAAGCGCGCGGCGCGCAACTCGCGCCGTGCAGACCCGCTCGACTCGGAGAATTTCGATCACGTAGAGGCGTCGTAACGAGTTTAGCGCGAAAGGAGCCTTCGAACGGACCCCCACGTACGCGTAACGGCGGCGGCGCGCCGATTCGAGAGCCCATAGAACCAAACTCAATATGGCCGAGTCAATTGGGCGAGAGTACTTTGGGGGTGCGCTTTCTCGACTCCCTTACCGTTGTATCGCCCTCCTTCGACCGTTCTCGGGCCAAGGCGCCTTTGTAACGCTCTAACGGGCTGCGTGCCCGTAACCAGGTTACCTCTGCGATATAGTCAAATATCGGCTAGTTACGTCATCTGCTCATTTCGCGGGGAAGACTTGTTAGTTCGATTATCTCGGGATGGAAAGCGAAATTTTTTTAGATCGTCAAGAATTGGGGCGTCGTACAATTGAGAGACGTACAAGTTGCTTTAGAAGTTTCTTCTGAAAGCGACTTTTCTACGTGAAAAGTCGTTTAAAAATCTTGTATTTAAAAGGACGTTCGGATTTACTTCAATTTCTAGAAAATTGCTCTTTCCGCTAAAACGGCATTTCTTATTCAGGCATGACTTTAAATGAACTTTCCTACAAAGTAAACGGTCACTTCATTAGATCAAGATTTAAAAGTGTCCTTAAATACGACTTTAATACAACAGCCAAAAGGCACCTGCCTGGAGCAAACGAACAAAAAAAAAAGGGAATTCAATTGTACTTCCATCCCGTTTTAGCCGTTGAACGACTATATACTGCACCTAACGCATTTTCCATCAAGCGGCGGCGTATTAAGCAGTCCGATCCGACGGCGATGCGGCATTGGCTTGGAGCTGAGTTTTTCTAACGAACGCGGAGGCGGCGTTGCATCGCGGAAACGTCACGGAAAACGTCGACAGAACGCTCTTTTCCGAACAGGTAATTCAAGGATATTCGTTTCTTTTTTCCTCCCTCGGCGCGCCTCATCCCCTCGCCAGCGGGGGCAACAACAACGCCGACGCGCGAAATATCCCATCAGAGCGTCTCTCTCTCTCCCTCTCTCTCTCTCTCTCTCCGTCGGGTGGCCTCGCTGGCACTGCGATTGCTTTTTGTTCGCGAGCCGTGCACCGACGCCCGGCGTCGTTCTTTTGTCTTCGCCCGACTGCTCGCCGAGGAAATGACAAACAAATGAGAGTCTCCATTCTGCAGCGGCTCCGGCGCGCCTCGCGCTCTGTCGTCACCATGGCGATACAAGACTGTGTATACGCCGCCGCCGCCGCCGCCGCCGCCACCGCCTCGATATCGACGTTCGACTTTGCAGACAGTGACGCGACGCGGGATTGAGAGAAAAATTCGAGCTCGCCCTCGCCCACACAATGGCTCTTTCTCTCCTGCTTTCGCGTCTTTTTAACGCTCTCTCCCCCTCTCCCTCTCTCACTCTCGGCTGCGCGCTGCCGCGGGATGAATGCGCTCGAGGCTCGATTATTCTTTTGGGAAAATTGCGTTTGCCTTTAATTTGTCGGCAATGCCCGTCGAGCTTTCTTATGGTAATAATGAGTATTGTGTGATTTCATTTTTTACTTTATTCAACATCTTTACCTTCTTACTAATTATATATTGATTGAAATTTGTCCCTTCAGTGAAAACACATCCGGATTTTAAACGGAGAAAAACAGCCCGTAAAATTGACTGAAACACTAAGTAAACGCCGCTGAAAAAGGTGAGTAAACGTATACGTAGTCAAGTAAAATTTAGCCAGTGCAGCAAGTATAACTGGTTGCAGCCAGACCGCTCTCTTGCTAATACTCTCGAAACTGCAGTGACTTGACCAAATTCATCTCGACAGTGCACGAACGACTTGTTCAAAAGTAATTTTTGTATTGATTACAATTAAGATAGATTACAATTCCTTGTGCACATTATAAATTGAATTATTTAATGAGTAAATTAATTTGGAGAAAAAAAAATCACACGAAGATTTCATATTTTAATTGAAATGAAAAAAAATTGGATTGATTTTCAACTTAAAGAAGGAATATAAAATATTTGCTTTACTTATAGTAAAAAATTATCCTTTAAGACGGAGTTTGTGCACTATTAACTTTTAGACCATCGGGATTTTGAAAAAAAGAAAAATTATGGGTTTATCCCATACAAAGTAGAAAACTTAATGAATAAGTACCTCGAATATGTATCAATATGGCTTAGACTTAACAAATTAACCTTGAATACAGAGAAAAGAGTGTATATAACTTTCGGAAATTACTGTGATAGCGTATCAAACGACATTGAAATAAGAATTAATAATGAATTGCTTAGTAGAGTGCACAGTGTTAAGTATCTTGGTATTATCTTGAATTCTAACATGAGATGGAACAAACACATCGAATAGCTAATTAATAAAACAAGATACCTTATCTTCATATTTAGCGAAATTTCGAAAATCATGGATATTCACACATTAAATACAATTTACTATGCCCTCTTTCATAGTGTGATTAGCTAAGGCATAATTTCGTGGGTGGTGCTTATCAAAACGAGTTACAAATATTGCAAACAGTACAAAACAAAATTGTAAAAATAGTAAATAAAAACACTTTTCAAACAAATATACCGTTAAATTTAAATTTAAATTTAAATTTAAATGTAGTAAGGAATGACAGGCCGAAGGGAGGGGGTTTAGATGTATACGTAGTTTGTGAGGACATAAGGCAGGAGGTTAAGAAAATAAAGAAAGCGGTAAGAAATGAGGAAATTGGAAAGGATAAGGGGACGGAGCGAGGGAGAGAGGGAGGGCGGGAGAAGAGGGACGAGCTGTATCGGACTCGGGAGGTAGCAGGGGAGTCCTGCAAGGTGGGTAGGCACCTTCGTGGCCTTGTTATGAACGATGCTAACAATGTCACGAAGTGGATGGCGGAGAGGATTCTCGGTCAAACAGCGGTGTGTGAGGAAATCATACAGGGCCTCCTGATCGAGAACGGAAGATTGGCGGGGAGGAGTGAGGGGATGGAGAGGAAAGGAGAAGATGAATAAGGGATTTAAAAAAAAGGTAATCGAAGCGATGGGTGATGTGAAGGAGATAAAAGTAGGATTGAGGGAACTAGGAGGAAAAATTGAGTCACTGCATGGAGGCTCTCCAGCTGTGAGGAACAGTTAAGGTATGGTAGGGAAGGAGGGTCAGGTGAAGAAGAACTACACAGTGATCGTGAGGAGGGATAAGGAGGACCTGACAGCTATGAAGGTCAAGAGGAGAATGAATGACGAAACGGTGATGAACGACGTAAATATAAGGGTGAATGGAATTAGGAATTTAAAAAAGGGGGGGTGTTGTGATCGAGGCTGCGACTGACCAGGACAGGGGGGTGCTCTCTCAGTGCCCTAGCTTTAGAGAAGCTGGGCTTAGGGTGGAGACACTTCGTAAGAGAAACCCTCGTGTCCTCGTTTATGGAGTTATGAATGAGATGACGGATGAAAGGCTGCTGAATGGACTATATGAAAAGGGGGTTAGGGATATAATTGGGAGGGAAGATTTTAATAAAAATGTGGAGGTAATCAGGAGACTGGGTAAGGATGGGAATAGGGTTGCAAATGTGGTTATTGAAATGCCGTATGAATGTAGTGTGAAAGTGTTGCAAGACTAAGAATATACGTCGAGTGGATGTCCTTTAGAGTGCGTGAATGGGTGAATGTGTTGAGGTGTTATGGATGTCTAGAGTATGGTCACGAAGTGAAAGATTGTAAAAAAGAGAGTATATTGGAGGTGCTCCAAACCCGAAAACGACGCAAGGCTTTGTCAAGTCCCTGAAGACTGTGGCAATTTCCGAGCGAGGAAGCAGCCATCCGGTCACTCACCGGTGGCTCCAGACTGCTCTGAATACGTGTGGAGATTAGGTATGTACAGATTGCGACTAAATGGCTGAGCAGAGGAATGAATCTATGTGGGTGAATGAGAATGAACTTGAGAGTGTGAATTGGGAATGAATGTGAGGGTAAATGTGAAATGCCTGCAGTTGAATACGCAAGGGGCGTATGGTGTGATGCGTGATATAGGCCAATATGTGCTCCGGGAAGGAATCCAATTGGGTCTCTTTAAGGAGCCATACACCTATAAAGGAAGAGTATGTGGTATACTTGGAGGAGTTAGACAGTATGTGAGTGAATCTGGGAATGCGGTTATGTGTGTGTTTGACCAAGATATTGAGAGTATTGCTGTGGAGGAATATAAATTTGTGGATGGCGTATGTGTGTGGGTGAGATGTATGTGGTGTCATTGTATGCTAGGCCGAAAGGGGAAGCGAATGAATGTTTGAAATACCTTAATGAAGTGCAAAGGATGGTGATTGGGAAAGATTTGTTAGTGGCTGCTGATCTAAATGCATCCTCCGAGTTGTGGTTTAGTAAAACTGCAGGCTCGGGGGGGGGGGGGGGGGGGGGGGGGGGGGCATAGGGATAGGAAGGGTGATAAGTTTGCCGAATGGATCAAGACTAGGGGCATGAAAGTGCTGAACAAACGCATGGATGTCTCGACCTTCAGCGGACCTAGAGGGGAGAGTGACATTGATGTCACTCTCTATAGAGGTAAGTTGCGGCATTTTAAATAGAGGGTTAGGGATGATTGCGGAATCATAATTGGGATAGGGATAGGAACTGCTGGAATGAATGAGGAAACGATGGATGTGGGTAGGGTAAAGAGATGGATGGCAAAGCGGTGTGAATGGGACAAATATAAGAAGAATCTCTCCTCCCTGGCTCACTCCTTTGGAATTGACAATTTCAAGGAGTTAAGGGTTGGGGAGAAGATAGACTTAATGTATGACTGGATCTATGGAGCGAATGATGAGTATAAGAAGAGAATTAGGACAGGAATGGAGAGAAGGGGGGCGGTATGGTGGAATAGGAGCTTAGAAAGATTGAATAATGATGTAAATAAGCTGAGGAAGGCGTATCAAAAGGAAAGTAGGAGGACGGGGAATCCAGGGCGTGAAAGGTGGAATGAATGGCGAGCGAAAGTTGGTATATACAAGGAAGAGATGAAGGAAGCAAAGGTGGAGAATTGGAGAAGGTTTGTGGGGAAAGAGAATAAGGGGGACCCATGGGGAAGTTATATAAATTGTTGATGGGAAAAAATGAAAAGGAAAGATTAACTTGAATGAAAACGGGAGATGGTTGGACAAGGGATCAGCAATGGTATTAATGGATAAGTTCTTCCCTCCTGACGACGGAATACCCATTCCCGAGGTCACTGAGGGGGATGTTCATGTAAATGAAGAAGTGAATGAGTTTAATGTGATTGAATTGGAGAGTGCAGTGAGAAGAATGAGTATATGCAAGACACCAGGAATAGACAGAGTTACGAATGAGATGTTGAAGCGTGTGTAGATGTGTGGGCCTGAGTTTCTAAAAAGTTTGTATGACTCGTGTTTGAAAGAGAGCATCTTTCCACAGCGCTGGAAAGAGGCCAGAGTGGTTATAATTTTGAAGGGGCGCGACAAGGATAGGACCGAGCCCAGATCATATAGGCCAATAAGCCTCAATATGTCCTTAAAAATTAATAAATAAAATTTTAAAGACAAAATATGTTTCTAATAAGTGTTTCTATTATTTATATACACATTTCTTTTAGTTTCTATTATTCAGTTTCTATTATTTATATACACATTATTATTAAAGATAATAAACATATTTTGTATGAAAAAGGACAAATATTTTAGGAAAAGTTATGTAAATTAGGATCAAGATAGCGTTAGGTCCTGTGGCTGCACATATCAACTCTATATGTGCCATCGGTAAGTCTCTGTGAGTTTCAGGGGAATCCATGACCCGAATGTCATGGACATTTAATATTTAATTCTCGAAATGTCGCAAGATTTGACTAAGTTTCCGGGCTCGCGTATAAGATTTAATTCCCAGCGCATAACATTTAATCTTGAAGTTTTTACTAATTTCCGGAGCTCGCGTATAAGATTTAATTCCCCACGTATAACAGGGAAGCAGTAGCCGAACTGTACGGAGAGTTGTGGGACAGAGAAGAAACAACCAACATCCCGATAAGGATAAGGGAAGGCTCAATTACGACAGGGGAAATACTCACCCCTATCTCCATACAGGCGGTGCGCGTAAAAATTAAGAGCGTAAAAGCCTCTAGTGCCGCAGGAACGGACGGTATTAGAAAGGTGGACCTCCAAAAGAAAGGTATATCAGAAACTCTGATAATGTTTTTTAACCTGCTAATGGTCAATAAACATTACTCACCAGGAGAGTAAAACTTTCGGTCACGGATTTTGTTCAAACTTTGGGATACGTTTTCTAATGTTAAAATATGAAAGAACCCGCGTCCGTTCAGCCTAACGTTCGATTTTTCAAAAGTTATGAGCTCTTTTAGCGAAAAGAAAAGATAAGGATGTATTTTTTTAATCGATAGGATTTGATCTCACCTTTCAAATGCCGGAAGTTAAAATACTCTAGAATTAACATTTGAAAAGTTATATGTGATTAAACAAAAATCGATTTTTCTTAGATTTTCGCTAAAAGAGCTCATAACTTTTGAAAAATCGAGCGTTAGACCGAACGGACGCGGCTTCTTTCATATTTTAACATTAGAAAACATATCCCAAAGTTTGAAAAAAATCCGTGATCCAAACAAGTGATACTCTCCTGATCAGAGGAATGGAAAGTGAACCGCACAACACTTATTCCAAAAGTAGGAAAAGACACGCAGAACGTTAAAAATTGGAGGCCAATTACGATAGACTCCCTACTAGCAAGACTATACTCAGCCCTGCTAGATGGGCGCATACGAGCTAAAGTAGTTCAGAATACACGACAGAAAGTGTACACTAACGAAAATGGATGCTACAACAACATAAAGTTGCTGGGATCACTAATCCAAAAAGGCAAGTCAGAGGGAGCCGTCATTAACGTAATAGATATAGCTAAAGCATTCGACACACTTCCGCACACCGCAATCACGTCAGCTCTAAGGAGAAAAGGTGTGAATCAGAAAGTTGCGGATTATATACTATCTATGTATGATAATATCAGTACGAAAATAAGAACAGCGGACAGAGACTTTAAACTGAAAATCATGAGAGGAGTTAAACAGGGCGACCATCTATCTCCGTTACTGTTCAATTTGGAATAGAACAAGTTATTCAAGAACTGCAAGAAAACACCACAGGAGTCAAGCTAGCTGAAGGCATGAATATATCATATCTAGCTTTCGCCGACGACATGGTGCTAGTGGGGACGAATAAAGCAGAAAGCGTAAAGCAAATTAAAATGTTGAGCAAGTATCTGGGAAGATTAGGCATGAAGCTATCAATTGGCAAATGTCAGACGTTCCAAATACAGCCGATACACAAATCATGGTTTATTAAGAACCCAAATATCGAAATTGATGGAGAACAAGTCATTTGCTCCAGCAGAGGAAATAATCACATATTTGGGGGCCAAAGTCTCAGCATGGAGCGGAATAGCAAAGGACTTCGACATGGAACTACTCGGAGAACTACTCAAGCGGACTCGTAGGCTACCGCTTAAACCTCTCCAGAAACTTGAACTGCTGGCGATGTACATTCTGCCTAAATTTACTTTGGGTTAATTTGCAACACTCCTTCGAACGCAACGCTAAAGAAGATAGACCAAACCATCCGAGAACAAATTAAAGAAATGCTGCAGATTAATGGTAGGGTACAGTCAAAAATCATCAAAAAACTCAATTTTTTTTTTATTTTAGAAATGTGCTCTAGAAGTATCAAAGAAAGTGATAGAACATTCATTAGAGACAAAATAAAAAAAATTCAATGAAATCCTCTATTAAATTAAGGAGTGTCCATTTTTTTCCACTAAATTGTTACAACTTTTTAAAATAATGCTCATTCGTGGAAATAGAACCGGAATGATGGACCGGCACTGGACCGAAAATGTTCCAAAAGTTTACCGGAAGTGCATCGGAAGTGGACCGGAAGTGTACCGGAAGTAAATCGGAAGTACAGTCGATATTAAATTTTTCGACCCCTCCCCCCTTTTCTTCAGACTTTTTATGTTTTTTGACAATTTATCGGATATATAGGCCGGCAGTTGATCAGAACTGGACCTAAAGTGTGCCAAAAGTTTACCA
>UCOM01003900.1:0-15043 GCA_900474385.1 Ormyrus pomaceus
AATTCTGACTGCTGTTACGCGTCATAGACGTCACATACTTAGTATTTCGTAGCACATTTCATATTATGAAACAGAAAATTTAAAAAATAAAGCATTATTTATTTTTATGAAATTTCATTAGAAATTCATTTTTTTATATTTTATTATTTAATTGAAATTTCATTAAAATTGTTTTATTTTGACTCTAATGAATGTTCTATCACATTATTTCATACTTCTAGAACACATTTCTAAAATAAAAAAAAATTGAGTTTTTTTGATGATTTTTGACTGTACCCTACCCTTAACAGACGCAGCACAAAGCTTGAAAAACTGAGGTAGGAAAACAGAAAGTCAAAAGGACGCCTGGATCAAAAGAGTTGGAGAAAAATAGACGAGGAGCGAAAGTAAGAATGGGAAAGGGCAGGCCGTCGTTGCAGTTGCCACGAGCGCGCAGATACTTCTTTGCTCTCTCGGCGTGAATCGGTCTCTTACTCCACACTTGACACGTTCTTGATTTCGCATGCAAAAAGCTGGGAGCACGAAGGGTGCAACGTTGCATTCTGTGGATAGAGGCGTAAAGGGGAAATGCGTTGCACTGCCGAAGGTTATTTCCATTTCTTCCTTGTTTAACTTACGTTGCTAATTGATATTGCTTTTTTCTAGAAACATTTTAGTAAATGCCAGTTTCTAAATCTCAGCGATCACACGTTGAAATACTTTGTAAAGTATTCTTTAGATAATAATTGTTATCCTCTCTCAGGCTGACTGCACTTATCGTCCTCCACCTTCCATCTGAACTCCCCATCAGGCTTTTCTTACGCTCTTGAGTGCACACATCTATTTCTGAGAGTCGCGAGCCCGCAGGAGTCGTTGCCGACAACAAAAGCTTCCCGAGTACAGGCTTGAGTATCCACCCCAAGGCACCCCGAGGCATGAGTTACCCTTCGCGTCCACTTACGCTACGAAGGTGCCGGTGGATGCTTTTGAGAATCGCGAACAGCCGACGCCGGGGGGGGCAGCGACGCGGTGGTTCGGTAAAATTTTTGAGTTTCAACGTCTCGCTTTTGTATGCTCGGCGGTCTCTCGCTTTGATGTAACGGCGCGACGATGAAAGAAGAGAAGAGGGGCCTTGAACGAGCGGCCAAGATAGCACGTGGTCAAAGTGCACGTCCCCCTTCCGCCTCTTCAATCTTTCTCTTTTCCTTTGTTCTACCGCGGAAGAGAGAGGAAGGCGATTTTGTGATTTGCCCGAACGCTAACTCCCCTCGCGCGCGAGCTGAGTGCGAGATGAACGGGGTGGTTGTGGGGATGTCACTCGGAGGGTAAATAAGGTAAAGATATTAATGACTGGGAGATAATATAAATATGTGACGCTGATATTGTTTTTTTTTCCTCATTGTAGCCGAAACCTTGTGTTTTTCTATAATAAAAAATTCTTGACAGCGACGTCAGCAACATTATTTATTTAGTCAACAGTTAAATATCTGCCCGTGCGGTGAGGCGATTGCTGGTTGGCTTTTCGAGCATTAAAACTGTATACACAAAAATGCTGTTGCTTATCCATGAAATATTTAAATCTGCTAATTAAATTTGTAAGTCTCAACCGTCATTTAACTCGGATGCTAAAATCATTTGCAATATTTTAGCAATAAAAGATTAGCACATAAAGAAACAAGTTACTGCACGTTAATCGTACTGATTATTAACAGTTAGGTTGACAAAAATAATGAAAAACGTATATAACGATCCATAGGGGCGACAGCGAGTTCGAACCTCGAGTGAACCATTCATTACAAAGTACTGATTGCTCGGAACCACAACAAGAGCAGCGGGAGAGGCTCTCTTTTTATCGCGGCGCGTTCGTTTCTACCGCGCAATTAAAAGTCTCGCAGATCTGAAAGCCCGATCGGGCCGGTAAACAAAGGGAGCAAAAAGCCGCGACACGCGCGCGGCTGATAATAATCGGAGGCGTGAAAAAAGCAAGGCAAGCTGGGGCGCTGTTTGTGTCATTGCCTCGCAAGCAGGTATTTAATGGCTTAATTTGGCTGGGGAGCCGTCGTATCGATCTGAAAGGAGAAAACTGACGCGACGTCGAGGCGCCGAGGCGCACCACTCAAGCCAATGGGGTCGTTTAGTTCTTCGCGTATATATAAAGATTTTGCATGTGGAGGAGCGCCTGACCAACGCCTACAGCACCAGGATTTTTGCATACGTTACTCGATCTGACGTGAATTACCTTACCCCTGCTCGATCGCTGATTTATGAAACTTGCGTGAACTCTAATTATTTGTGTAAAATTGTACAATAGGGGACAGTGTTATTATTATAAATTAATCAAATTGCTTTAGAAAAATTTTATTTGATTTATTATCGTTATTTCAATATTCCTATAAAAACATACCATAATTTACTATCTAAACGCGGAAAATAACATTTTTTGCTGGAATAACTTTAATATTTAATCGAAGATTATTTTAAAACCAATAACGCCAAAACTCATGAAAATGGATGCAACTGAACTATTAAAAAACAAGTTTTTTATTTATTTAGTACACGCAATATTCAATAAGTTAGTGTACCCAAGTACAAACTATTAAAGCTCAAAAAGGCGTTTCTAAATGGTGCAAAAATAATGAACGTTTGCGTATGCAAAGAAAAAGTTCATGTTCAATTATCGATTTCAGATCGATAAACTACTTGAAAACATCTCTTCAGAATTTTTAGTTTATTTTACAGAGTGTCTGTTAAATTTGCTTGTTTAAATTAACAAAGTTTCTATTAAATCAATAAATATTCATTTATATCAACATAGAAACTCTGTCAAATCAATCGAATATTTTACTGATTATATTTAACAGAAAATGAGGTTGTTTCCATTTTATATTTATGTAAATCTTTTATAAAATTAACGCTGAAAATAATCAGTCTTTAACACCGTATATTCCTAGAACTAATTAACAGTTTAAAAGACGTTATTAAAATTTTTGTTTAGAATTTTGTTTTCTATTTCGCGATATAATTTTCAGTATATATTTTCGGAACAAAAAAATTATCAATGACTGCTAGATCTACACCGGTCACTTTAGAAAAAGCGCATATCGAAATATAATGTTATGCTTGTAGAACAAGTTTTTATTCGAAATTACTTCTAACTTGAAAGCAATTTTTAAAGTTTTGAATGAGTTACAACAATGATACAATTAAATCTTACCGCGTTATTTAAAATCTGAAGGCAAAAAAATTATGATACGAAAATTTGGCTGTGCAAAAAATATATATATATATATATCTGCGTTAAAGCTTCATTGATTAATAATAATTATTTTTTCTTGCAGGGGCCCTGAGTATAAATATAACTACGGTTGAAATACCGTACCTAATCAAAGCAGGAAGCTCGGAGCCGATAATATTAGATTGCAATTACGACCTCGGCAACGCGCCGACAAAAGGTCTGGTAATAAAGTGGTTCTTGAATCGCGACGTACTCTATCAGTGGATTTTTGGCAAGGAGCCTCTACCCTCCGACGACTTTAAAAAATATATTGACGTATCGTTCAAGGCGAGCAATGACCCGCAAACAATGTACAGGGCAGTGAAGCTTGTCAAGCCTAGTCACGAACTCAGCGGTACCGTCAAGTGTCGCATATCGACACATTTTGCCGACGCGGAAGCAAGCAGGGAAATGCTGGTATACTGTAAGTCATTGACACTTTCTATTCTTCTAGAATAAGCCCTTTCAGATAAACTTTATTACTGATAATATATACTATTTTTATCAGTAAGCCCGATACATACCATGATTGATCAGACGTTACGTTTTTTTTTTTTATTGTTAAAAAGTTCATGATAAATCTATTTTACAGCTCTGCCTTTAAAGTTCTCGTAAAAAAGGCATTTTAAACATCATTAAAATACAAACCTTTGACTGGGCGCATCAATATATACATACACTTACACACAATACGGTTCTTCTCTCTAGTTACATTATGGAGGCACATATCGCTTGCGTGTACAAACAGTCGCCGCGACACGGGCTCAACTGCAGCCGACAGATGCGGCAATCGGTTCGCGAGACACGAACGATATTTTCCGGACGTCAATCACGAGCTTGGTTTAGCGGCTTAGCTTCCGCCGTTACCTCTCTCTCTCTCTCTCTCTCTCTCTCTCTCTCCCTCTCTCTCTCTCTCTCTCTCTCTCTATTCCACTCTTGCGTCTATTTCCGGTCTGTTTAGCGCAGCTCGTTTATCAAGAAATCGCGAATACTCGATATTTAAGTTGTGGATTATGAATTATTCATTAAAACGCATACTTAAAAAAAAATTTCACTTTTTTGCAATTTAAAATCTTTCAATAATATCAGCAATTTGAATGATTGCACCAACTGTGAAAAGTACATTTTGTATTTATGCTTCAACATTAATTTCGTATAGTCTTAGCTTAAATTTCCTGCATTCGCTTCCGACACGACGGGGAAAAAAATAAACACAAGATTATCTTTTATCGTATTTTTATACCCTCCAGCAAATGATAGCAATCAATCAATCAAGCCGCCTTTCTCCATTGCCCCTCTGTTTCTGCACGCTTCGAAGACCGCATGAAAGACGAATGTCCTGGCCACGCTGCTAACCGGCCCCTCTCTGCTCTCCCTCGGACCCACACACATTGGGAAACGATTGATGCTTCGGTGTATATAGGCGACGTACCCATAAAATATTTTCATCCATCAATTTGAACGATTTCAAGGGTGACTTTTCTCTGTACGCAACCTAAAGCATGAGGTAAACCTCGTGGAAATCCATAAAAAGAATACGCTAAGGTAGTCTGAACATCAAGTCAGTCAAATCGGAAACTATCAAACAAATAAATTTTCTATAAAACTACATTATTATTTATGTGATGATTGGTCTTTTGCCAATTTTTAAATTTAACCACTTAAATATAATATATATACCGAATAGTATTACGTATTAAACGTAAAAAAAAGAAAAAAATTGGCAAATCTTTTATAATTCGTTTAGTCAACATCAAATAATTCATTTAAACAAAATTTACAGTCGTTCCAAAATATATTCATCATTCAAAATGCGAGTAACTGGTAGATTTTTAATGAATTTTAATTAAAACAATTTATTTTAAATTGATTTTTTCATAAAATTTTGTATAATATTAAGTCGAAGTGAAGTAACAATCATACACTCTATTAATGCCTACTTTATTATCAAGAAACTCATATAACATTTCTCTTTAATAAATAAATATTATATTTAAAAAACTGGAATAATTAATAAGAGTTCCTTTCCAAAGCAACATTGACAAACAGTTGATATATCACAAGTTGTTGTCTACTACCATAATTTATTTTTCTCTTATTCTAAATACTAGACAAAATTCTCGCTCGCTCACACTCGCTCGAGATGATAAAACTTGATATACAATGAAGAATATAATAAAAAATACTAAAAGTGCTGAGTCACGATTTCGAGGACCGGAGAAACAATAAATTAATATTAGATTGATTTCCTTCAAATGTGCGAAGGGCTTTTTATTATATGACAAAAATCTGTCATAAAATAAAAATTAATTGGCAGAAACAAGAAAATTTTAGGTTTAAAGTGACAAAAATTTAATTATTCCATTAAACTCTATTTATCTCTAATTTAATACGTAATATTTTCATATTGCATATTACATTCATTTACATTCATTGTATTACGCATCGTAGTTAAAACGTGGCACGAAGCTCCAAAATTACTAACGAATCGTGCACGAGCAAAATTTTTATTTTTTAATTCTTTATATAATTTTATTAATTATTAAAATAAAAATGATTTAATTTATTGTGTCTGCACATGTATGACGTAGGTAATTTATAAAAAAACATATTTTCAACTTTGTAATAAAACTGTCTGAATTTTTCTTTTATAGACAAAGTAATCACAATGCAAACCGTTTCGTATTAGTTGAAATTAAAATCCAAAATTTTCCATTCACTTTCATTGATGAATTTTCTACATCTACAGTAAATTCAAATCTCTTGTATACGTATTTGTAATAAAGAGATTTTCTATATCTTTATTACATGCAAAATTTTCGGCTTGGGTAACAAACCGCGCCTGGTATTGCACACCTTTACGCTTTCACGCTCACAACATCCAGGATGGATACTCAAGCACTCGTGTTTCTTTGCGAAACCAGAGGGCTAAAAGCACTTAACCCCGCGAGGACTCGCTTGCTTGCTCTTAAGCAACATGGCGAATGTATAATGCAACGCATATATACACTTTGATGCACCACTCATAGGATTTAACGCCTTATTTTTTCGCTTGTTCTTTTGCTCAACGGCATCTTATTGGGAACAATTAGAAAACGCGAGAGGATCTTGATTCAAGTTCGTATTGATGATTTTTACGATTTTTGTCTAAGATTGCATTTTTCCGGATTGACTTTTTACGTCGAAGTAAAGCATTGATTTTTCATCTTATATTTCTTCGATAAAAATACTTTTTCATGCAAAAAATTAAAAATTCCGCAATCTCCACCGTTATAATCACTGAAAACATAAAATCGCTTTGATAGCGATTCCAAACCAACACGAACGTCGCCGCTCGACTGCGACTCCTCCACCAAATGTCAAAAATCGAAGTGCAGAAGGGGGAGGCGGCATTAGAGCAAAGGATTCGCGTGCGCAGCCATCGTTGAATGTCGAAAACGCTCATAAATATGTATGAGTTGCAGGAGAATGTGGGGCGCTGGGCAACATAATACGCGTCGCGTATATTAATACGAGCAAGAAGAGATTCGCTCGCCTTTGGGCCGACGAGGAGTTGACGAATAAATTAAAGCGGACCCTCAACTAGATGCAAGCGCGTGCGAGTTCAAGCCATGTTTACTTACCTTTTTGCCATCTGAGTCACGTCTAGGCGCCTCCGAGCTTTTTTCCATACTTTCATATACGTTACCAAAGGGATCGCTTTTATTTGGGGAGAATTCATTTTCGGAACGTCTGAAGTCAGTCCCCCATTGTTAATACATTATTCATGTTAATAATTTAGTACTTTATCCAACTTGAGAAATTATATTTGTTGTGTATTAACGTATCTTGCATGTTATCATAAGAATAAAGAATTTAAAAAAGTATTCAGATATAGTACTTTGCAAAATAATAATCAAAATAGATCTTCAACTTTATTTTAAAAACGTATAGACTAGTTCAGCAATTTCGAAACATCAAAATTCGCGAGGAAAATTTTGTCTAAAACGGAATATGCCAGCATCATATCCTTTTACAAGTCCTAACGAGATTATCAAGAAGGGTTGAAGGGCTTTATGCATAAAGGATCTAATGGCTGCACTTTTTCAACTTTTTTTGCAGCGCCAGCAAAAAGCATACAGCTGCATCATCCAGTCCTGAATAAAACTACGAATCGCCTAACTGTCACTTGTCTCGCTGAAGACCTTTACCCACAGCCTAAGATCATTATTCATCGCGACAGGTGAGACAGGTCACTTCGCTAAGCATGCTATACCCGTACATATCTGCCAGTATATCTATATACGTACGTGTTTATACACATACACACGGAGAGTGTTTCATTTTTTTCCGAGACCCTTTTATTTCAACGGAGCTTACTTCTGAAACAAATCTATTTTACTTGCCATATTTTACTCACTTTCTTTAGAAGAAAGCTCAGAACAAATGTACTCGGAAATTCATATACAAGGAATGAAAAATGTTTTTGCATTTGGGCTTCAAGTGTTACCTACTTCAAATGAAATTTATTATCCGGGAATTATATCACTGGAACTTTGACGTATTATCCAATATTATTGAATAATTTATTAAGAGATTAAATTTCAATCCTTTTAAATAATCAAAATAAAAAGCTTTATACATTTATTTTTTATAGCACTTGAACTTGATTCTTTTTTTCCTGAATAAAAAAATTTTCAATATAAGATTCAGTCAAATTTCAATATTACATATATAATGCAATAAGTATTAAAAATAGTCTAAAAGATATTCGCTTAGAAACGTACGTCAGCTTTAATCTTGATAATTAATGAAAAAATGCCTAGAAAAAAGCTTAATTTATATTTGATATTTTTTTCTTTTAAAAATAGAAAGCCGATCGCAATTCAGGAACGAAAATTCAAAAATAACACCGACGGACGGTTTAATGCAGAAGCTTTCGCTGTCATGGAAGCAGATAAAGTTAAACTTCCAACAGTGTTTCGTTGCGAGATTTCCATTCCTGAGGCTAATTACACCGCTGCCCAAGAAATCATATACAATGGTAATGAACATTTTCTTTTATATTATAATATAACCTCATTATAGTTAGTAAACATTACCTAACGTTGCGTGTTAGTAATTTTTTATTATGGAGCAGCGCGCGGAAGGAAATTTAAAAAAATTATAAGCTTCGTTTAAATAATGGATGCACTAAGAGCCGGAAAAAATCGAAATTTTAGCTCAATATTAAAAAGGTTGAGAGACAAAGTGGAATGCAGTCGCGAATAGCTTTAAGCGAGGTTGCAAAGGAGTCCTCGGAAAACATTTTTTCGCCATAACCTGGGGGTAATTAATTTAAGCTGCTGCCTTTGAAAAAAGTTCTTCGTGCACTGTTCTGCCGTGCGCAGCTGCAAAACGCAGACCCATCCCACAGGCCATTAACTGCAATGACGAAACGACAGCCCAAGGGAAATTAGGATCCGGTGCTTTATCTTTTCGAGAAAGGACAAACGTCGGCGAGCTGCTCGAAAACTTTTCTGCGATGATAAACTTTTTTTTGATACTAATCTGCCCGCAAATGTTTCATCGTTAGTGTATACTTAACCAAGTGATGGAGTTAAAAATAAATCTTTTTGTTGGAGAGATTCCAATAGCCGATAAAATGCAATTTAATTATCTAAACGTTAAAAACGAAATTATTTGGTTAGTGACCGATCAATATTCAGCATATTGTAATGAAGTAAATGAAAGATTCGTTATCCAATATTCATGAATATTCTAAGCAAATTATTATATAATTTTATTAATACCTGCTCATTCAACCTGCAATTTAATAAAATCTCATTAATTATTCAAAGTGCAAATCGACTAATAAATCAATCGCGGATCAGTTTATTGTTATTAACTATGAATAAGAAAAAATATTTTTAAATTACAGGAGGTCACGTACCAGCCTTTTCTGCTCTAATTATTGCTCTGAATATCATCATTTTGAAGATGTATTAGCGTGAATTAACGTACTTGTCAACAATATGTCCAAGTGCCTGTACTAGGAATCAATAAGTGGACGAACAATTAAAAAAAAAAAAAAAGAATTTAATGAAACTGAACTTTATCGTTGTGCGCACGGGCAATTATAAGAATATTAAAAAATTGACAAATATGATAGAAAAATAAGGCGTACAAGTTATAAAAATCGACGGTGTTGCCAACTTGCGTTTTAAATAAATGTTAATTAAGATCTAAATGGACAACGTAATATAATATGTGTGTACATGTTTTATAAGAAAGTTTAGATAAATAATACTCATGTATTTATGAGTCTATGTATATACGTATGTATGTGTAAATAACTGTTTAAAAAAATGAAGCTAATTAATTAATTTGTTACTTAATTTTAAATTATAATTAACTTAATTATATAATTAACTATAATTAACTTAATTTATTTTAACTTTAAATGTCAAGTAGGGAGTACTTTACTAGAGATAAATTGTTATTCAGTCATTTTTAATATTAATAATTGTAAATATAAAAAAATTGATTTTAGTTTAAGTTTATTTTTACCAAATTTGTGATAAATTTTTTATCTATATAACGTCTAAAATGTATTTGTTAACGAATAATCATACCTTATATTTTACATTGACATTTTAATTGTTAATTATTTGGTATGGATTTATAAGAAAATAATTTATAAGATAATTAAACACTCGATTTAAAATTTGTTACGACATCTTTTAATACATCTATATTTGGTGAACATTTTAATAAATTTATTGTCACTGATTCCTTAAAATTTGTATATTTATTAAATTCCTCCAAGAATTCCATCCTCATAAAAATAAAAATCTGTCTATTTTTCACGAAAAAATCTTTTTTCAACATGAAAGCTTTTCTTTAAATATTTAATTTCAATATATTCTCCTATATTAAAAGGGAGATGGCTAAGAGAGGGCAGCCATAATGCTTTTAGAGGGTAAACGTATTACCGAGCAAAACATATGATTGGTCGATTGGAACTCGTAGATAAAAGTAGTGTAATATATGTATTTTTCATGAATTAATTTATTTTACCATAACAAATAACTCCACGCGCGTTAATCAACTTCTAGTATCTTTTAATTTTATTCATTCAACTTTACCTCAAAAGGCACAAGGAACAAATATTGAGAATAGAGGACAAGTGCAAGGAACTTCGACTTGTACTTGTTGAGTGCATGATCCGCACATTCATAACCTCCTTATCAATATTATCAATGTTACCTCAATCTATGTTTGATAATACAAGATTTCCTGTCAAGCTTGTGAGACACAAGTACCATAATTTATTTCTTTTTTATTGTAAGTATAAACAAGGATGTTGCCTAACATTATTAATTCAATTTTGGTCAAACTCAATATTATCATCTAAATCTATTCGTTCATTTTCCTGATTATTTTCAGGAAAATTACACGAATTGCACTTGACAAATAATTGTGAAATGAACTTATATTAAATTTTTGAACCTTTTATTTTTAAAAAGTTCAAAAAAATAAACAGAAGTTGTTCCAATTTGCTATGCCTTATAAATTAAAGGTTATGAATGTGCGGATCATGCACACAACGAGTACAAGTCGCTGTTCCTTTTGTACTTGTTCCCTGTTCTCAATATTTGTTTCTTGTGCCTTTTTCTGTACATCCGATACATTGTATCCGAAACTGAAGAACAGTGATAGTAGTAACTATAGATAGGAATATGCAGGTTTGATTAAAAAAAAAATTAAAACCATATCTATCAGACGAAAATATGCATTGCCTTATACTTGCAAGAGAGTGCGGGTAACGTTGACCTCGTTTACTTAAATGCAAGAAGCCCTGGCGCAAACAAGCATCAATTTTTCGAAGAACCTGGGTGGAAAAAAAGAGGACAATCGCCTGATGGATGGCAACCGTTCGAACGCGCGGCAAAGTCTTGCGGTGCTCGCCCTGGAGACTTCTCGGGGGGCACTTTCTTCGACGACGTAATCGATTTCGAGGAACTGCTGCCAACCGTGAGTAATTTTGTTTTGTGAAACTTTAATAGTAGAAAGTTTTCTTTGTACGCACATCTGAACATATTTTTGCCATTATTGCTGTTATTCTTTGTGCACGCCTAAAGATCGACGTAAGCAGGTTTAGTAAATCCGGACCGGTGATACGAGTTCAACTAGCAGACACTGTATTTATATGTCTTTTTGCTTTTTTTTTTAATTTTGGCAGGTGGATCTGGGTTTTTTAACGCAGGCGAGTGGATGCTGAAAACCGGTTTTGCTCGGTGCAGATTGTGGACTTCAAAATGCGTATGGCCGATTATTTGATTAGATTTTAGCAATAAATATATAACCCTTAAATAATTAAATAACCCTTAAAAAAACAAATTTAATTTCATTAAAAAATGGATGTGATAATAATATAAAATTAACAATGTCATTTTAATATTGTTTAGATAAAAAATGAAAACAATATTCGTATATTGTTGAAAGTAGTTCAAATACAAACTGCAATAATTTAAATAATATCAAATATCTATGAAACATTTATTTAAAAAAAGTATTATAATGTTAAACTAAAATTAAAATATTTTCTTCCCAAATTTTTGGAATATATGATGCCGCATTTTTTTAAAAATAGAAATAAATTATTATTTATTTATTCATAGTATAAATATTTATAAAATGGAACAATAAATTAAGTTAGAGGAAGTGAGCTAGTATAATTTTATAATTGAAGGTGACGTTGGAATTGCGTAAGTGAAGACTTTAAAACTGAATTATACTTGGGATGAGAATATTAATTATGAATTTTCACCCAATGCTTAATTAATAATTTTGACGGAAGTTGAATTAACAAGAATATTTTGGCAGGGTACATTTTAAATTTTTAATGATTTCAGCAAAATAAGAATTAAATGAAAAATATTTAGAGACTTCAATAAATTGTGGAAAATCAAACAAATTCATAATTAACAAATTTTAGCAAGCACTGAATTGAAATGAATGGTATAATTATATTCCCAGAAATTCTAATACATTAATTACTTGAAATTGAGTAATAATTAATGTTTAAAATACTTTCGTTTACAATCATATTCCACATTCTCTGCTCTTTTACGTAATGCTAATTAAAAGAGGCTGTCCGATCGTTCTGTATCTCCATAAAATACGCAGACGCACGTTTTTGTAAACGTGTAAATATTCAAAAGTATATAAAAGTGCGTAAAGTGCCTTAAGGCGCTCTAGTTCTCCTGGAGGTTTGCAATCGTTTCCGCAAGTCGGCGCCGCAGGGCTGGAAAGTGCTGAAAGCGACCGATTTTATCCTGCACACCGCTAATGCGACTTCAACTTAGCTGAGTCAAAAAAGAAAATTTTGAGCATAGGTTTGTACTAGTTCTGCTGTAGTATTTCAGAAAAATAAATGTTCATTCTGCTTTGTGCATAAAACTGAAATGATTGTATGGTATTTAAATCATGCAGACTTTTATATACCTTAAAATAAGTGTGATGATTGATGTAAATGTATAAAAAAGTTAAAGTTGAAAAATAGTAAATAATTAACTATAGCTCATTCCTATGGGTGAACTGTATATAATGGATTTTATATAATTTTGATCTAAAATTACTTATTCCACAGCCAGTAAGTGAGTGAATGATCATTCACTGCTTTCAATTTAAATATTAAATAAAAATAATTCATCAATCTGCTAGACAGGAGTAGGTAAAATATAAATTGTGCCCCTATTATAAATATCAGTGTAATGATGAGAAATTGATTTTGTAGAAGAAAGAGCAATTTTAAGAAATGATGTATTATTCCTCGTCGATGAAAATCTTATCATAATGACAACGCATTAAGCTCTAGTAAATATTTAAGTCTCTAACTTCCGGGGGTTAAAGTTAATCAAATCAGCGATAAATTTCCATTAAACGAATTTCTTAGATCAACCGCGATACAGAAACTTAGTTCAACTAAATACACCAGGAATCAGGCCGGAGCGTGCAATCGGCGGCAATCTCGTTTGGAGCAGCGAGCGACTGCTAATCTCCGATCGCGCCGCATCCTCACGCGCGGTCCCATATCCGTCGTGCAAATTAATTTATGTCCGCCTCTGCGGGGGGGTATGCGGGTGTGTGTGTGTGTGTGTGTGTGTGTGTGTGTGTGTGTGTATGTGTGCACGCTGCCGGCGCAAAAGGCGCAAGATAGCGCGAAACGAGAGCGCGACAGAATTAATGTCTTCGCGCTGATAGACATCGCTGCGGAGGGGAATCAACGCCGGAGAGGGGGGTTTATCTCGGCGGAACGTCCGCAAACGCTGCATCGCGTGCGGAGTGACGCCTAGCGAATGCTCTAACCCCCTTTGAATCCGATTTGACGATTTCGTTTCGAACGGGGAATGGGGTGCCTGCTAATTCAGGAAGTCGGATAGCTGCCGATTAGTCCAGCTCGATTGAAACGGCTTTTTTCATTTTCTTAAATATGTAACTTTATTTAGATTATTACAATTTATTTATTATATTTATTCAACAGCTTCGCATTAATTCTCTTTTTCTTTTTTGCTTTTAAATTGACTTATCTTACTGTATCGTCATCAGTTAATACATCAATATAAAAGCAATTCTCATGAATCTATTTTTTACAACAACAAAAAAAAAAAAAAAAAAAAAAAAAACTCAAGCTCAATGTAGATAATTTGAGCATGAAAATTTTGGATGCAATAAGCGGCTTTTCCTTCCACTTTATTTACAGCTCGTATTAATGTGTAAAAGTGACTGATTGAAACACTAGTTCCTGTTTTTTGTGGCAAAGACAAAGTGTTTTAGAACATATGCTTATACATTTTTTATGGAGAGCTTATACTATAAATTAGGTTCTGAATTAATTCTGTTGTTGGGAATTTCTTCTGTCAATGTATTTGACAGAAGAAATTCCCCGAGATTGGCAACGACGAAGGACATCCGATGTGACAAATTAAATAAGAATTTCACATACATTTTTAGCAGTGTCTGTTAAAAAAGAAACGAATGAAAAGCGCGATTAAAGCGCCAACGAGGTCTAAAGAAAAGAAAAAATGCTTCCGGCCCGACATCAAACGAAAGTCACAAGAACATAAAGTCGCTGTCAGCACATCGGCGACAAACGTCCCGGCTCCCTCCGGGGAAGTTTCCCGCTGCATCGAGGGAAAACTCTCCGCCCTTCGTTTCAAGAAACTGATGGAAATATGTTCCGAGTTTACTTCCAGCTACGAGCTTGTATGTTTCGCGAACGCGGAATTATGGAAGATATAGCGGTGGACCCCAGCTGTTGCCTAACTTGGCGCACGGCTCTCTCTCTCCCTCTCTCTCTCTCTCTCTCTCTCTCTCTCTCCCTCTCCCTTTTGGGCGATTTCTGACTGTGACCTGATGATGAATGGCTCCGATACTGCTGCTTCTACGGCTACCGTTACACATTACCTTTGCGAGGCTTACCAAGAAGATATTATTCAAGCTACCGCAAATCCGACCATCTTAAATGCATTTGCGGTGATTGAAAGGACCTTCTGCCACCGCTGCTGCCTCTGTCCGAAAAATAATGCCGTCGCAAAGGCATTTGAATAAAAAATTCTGAATAATAAGGGGAGTTTACTTTTAAAACATTATCGATAATTGCTTCCTCCTAGAGGAAGCATTGTGATAGTAATGTTTGGGGTTGTTCGAAAAAATGGTTATAACTGTATTTTAAGGTGTCAGGAACAAAAATAAATGATTTTTGAAAAATGTCTGTATGGATGTGTGTGTGTGTGTGTGTGTGTGTGTGTGTGTGTGTGTGTGTGT
>UCOM01003901.1:0-14994 GCA_900474385.1 Ormyrus pomaceus
GAACAATGCCAAAAAAAAAAAAAAAAAAATGGCCGAAAAACCGATACATCGAAGGTCTCTCTCTCTCTCGCTTTTCCCCGCTTTGCCGTCGCTCGGCGGCGGCGGCGGCGGCGGGGTGGGGAGAAGCCATCCGCGCATAATAAAATGATTAATGGCTCTTTAACGTTGAACGCTTCTAAGTCCCCGGGATAATCTGGCCGCTCGGGCTGAAAATTAATTAAGCTCTTTTACGCCCGGTCTAATTTCAGCCGTAAACCCCGCCGAGCGCGCGAGAGTAATTCTTCGTTTAGTGCTTGCGGCCGAGAGAGAGAGAGAGAGAGAGAGGCGCGTGCTTTCGATTGTCTAGCGCGATGTCGTTAAGACCCCCTCCCCCCTCTCGGAGAGAAATTACAATGCCGGGAGCGGGGGGTAAACATCGGGGGCTTTTTACTATCGAGATGTACGCCTCGCGCATATCTCCTCTCGGCCTCTTCGCGCGCGACGCCGGTTTATTTTTAATTAACTTTGTAGCCCAGCGAGAGAGAGAGAGAGAGAGAGAGAGAGAGAGAGAAATGATCGAGCCTCGGCTTAATTAGCCGATAAAAGTGTGTAATTGCACACGTCGCGCATCCGAGGCGCCGATTTCCAAAGGGCGCGCGCGCCTCGTTAATCGGCGAATTTCTCGAAATGTGTCGCGCGCTCGCGCGGCAAATCAGCGCTCTCTCTCTCTCTCTCCGCGCGGCGCAAATGGAGCGTTAATTAATCAACGTTTATGGAGACGCGCGGCTTTGGCGCCCCGATTGTTTTCCCCGCAGAGGCGGCGACGGCGCGGGAAGCACGCACTCGATCGATCTGCAGATCGATATTAATTATCGGCGCGCTTTGCCGAGAGAGAGGCGACATTCCCTCGTCGTAAAATGGAATTACTTTGCCGTTCGGTAATCGGACTTGCGCCTCTCTCTCTCTCTCGTCGGCTTACGCTAAACCCCCCCTGCAAAGACTCGGCGCGCGAAATAGAATTGATTTAAGCGTTAGTGCGCGCGCGGCGCTCGCTGCTCTGCCGCCGCCTCCGCTATTACGCGTAATCTTTCCGCGGAATTATTCAGACGCTTTGTTTCCCGGGGAGGGGGAGGGGAGAGAGGCGGGGCGCGCGGATTTAATCAGGGCCGCCTTTTTAATCAAATTAGCGAGCGACTCCGCGCACGGCGGTTTATAGCTTTCGCGAAAAAATAAAGGGAGCGGGAGAGCTCTCGCGTTCGATAATTTAAAAATCATTTCGTCGGGATCCGAGAGTTTTTTTTGCCGCCGAAGCCGCGAGTGTCTGACGGTTTAAAAATAAAGTGTATCGGGGAAGCGTATATATTTATATAAATGCCGGGTCGTTTATTAAATTCGAGACAAGGATCTCTCGGCTTTCGATTTAATTCGAGATCGTCGAAAGTTCCCCGCAATTGAGTAATGAAATTAAGCGCGAGATCGCTTTCCTCATAAAAAAAAAAGGAGAGTGATGCAACCGCCGGATTATACACGCGGCGATACACAATGAAGCGTATTAGGAAATGCAGGAGCGGAGGTTGCGCAAACCTATATATATATATATACTACTCGCCGAAATTGACGGTATACGACGTTTCTCACGGAGAGGGGAGGGGGGCTAACAAGCGGGTAATGGACGAAAATTAATAGCGCTCATTAAAAAGCTGTCAAAGATATCCCCGCGCGCGCGGGGCGATCAGTCAGGTTTCGACTTTCTCCTCTCCGCTGTCAACGGTAGGCGCGAGCAAGACAAAGAGAGAGAGAGAGAGAGCCGCCGATATAATGGATGCGAGAGGAGCCCGACTCTCTCGGCGCGAGGAAATAATAAAGCCTCTCTCTCTCGGGGAGCAGCAGCGTCGCCGAGTTATTGTGCGATATTGCGAGGAAGAGACCGTTATTGTATTGGCTGCGGGTGTGCTCGCGACGGGGCTCTTGTTTGGATAACCGCTCTTGGCGCGGGGTAATTAGGAGCGCCGTGGACTGCTGGTCGATTGGGCTTGAGCGACTTTTGCGATCGGCGGCGCGAGAAAGGGTCGAGTGGAGGAATATGCGGTGCCGAAATAACGTATGAGATTAACTATTTCCCTTCTTAAAGTGATGAAGGACCATATTGAGGCACTTGAAGACTTGATTTGATTGATCGATATAATTCGAATTTTAGGATGATGAATTCTTAGAATTTTTTAAAATGAATATTGACTTTTAGATGTAAAAGTTTATTAGCTTTTACTTAATACGACATAATAAAAAAATATTGGAATAAATTTATTTTTATGCCAAAATTTGGAATTGAATTTTACAAGTGAACATTTATTAAGAATTTATATTCATTATTTCAGTTTAAAATACTTTGCTTCGCAAATTTCATTAATCTATAATAATTTATTACTGCACTGAGAGAATTTTCGAGTAAAGATTACCCTCTAAATTAGGGTAATCGCAAGACAATGCGATTTTCTGTATAATATTTAGTCACTTTTAGAATAATATTTACTCCATTTGAGTAATTTTTACTCGCACGTCGAGTAAATTTTATTCAGAAAATCGTCTTGTCCCGCGATTAGCCTAATTTAGGGGGTATTTTTTATTTAAAAATTCTCTCAGTAAGTAGAATAATTAAATTATTAAAAAATTACTGTAGAATAAATTATTATAAAATTACTGCAGTATGAATTATAGAATTATTGTAAAATGAATTATTATCGCATTATTATAGATTAATGAAATTTGAGAAGAGTTTGAGAATAAAGCGCGCGGAGCGCACCTGAATTTCGTTTGTGTGTCTTAAATATTTGATGTATCCGATTGAATACGTGCGTCTAGGTATCAGAAAGACAGAAGTCTCGAGCATAAAATAATCAAACTTTTGCGTATTCTTAATAAAAACTACAGCTTAGGATAAGACCAGCTGCCAAAGTCGCGTCTTTCGAACGTGAAACCAGTCGACTGTCTCTATACCTATTCCACCCCCTGACGCCAGCAGCACATAAACCCAGCAGTTTGTTTAACTCCGGCAGGTCCACCTCCCCGTCCGGTCCTAAAGCTCCTCAAAAAGCCCCGTCGATCGTCCGGAGGCAGCTCTCTCTCTCTCTCTCCCGCGTCTAACTCGGCGTATAGTCTGTCTTGAAAAGAACGGGAGGATTTTCGGAGAGAGAGAGAGAAAAGCAGGAAATGACAGAGAGTGTCGAGTGGACTGCAGGCAGGCAGGCAGGCAGGCAGGCAATAAAGCTTGCGGGTCAGTTGCTTAGCGGGCTGCTCGGGTGGCGCGCCAGACCACTCGACGCACGCGCTCGAGGGAGAGAGAGAAGACGGGAGAGAGAGAGAAGAGACCTAGGGGTGGACGAACTTTCAGTCTGCCGCGCCGCCGCCGCCGCCTCCGCCCGCCGTCCGCCGCCGCCGCCGCCGCCGAGCGTGCGGATCTTAATATATATTGAGTTCGTGCCACCCTCCTCGGATACGTTTGCCACGGGGAGAGCACGTTTCCCACCCCGACGAGCGGCGCTTGCCTTTTTTGCACGCGCCGCCGACGACTACCGACGACGACCCGCCGCCCGAGAGAGAGAGAGAGAGAGCTGATTAAGGAGCGTCGTCTTCCGCGCGCCGAGAGACGCCTGCGACTGTGTCGAACGCCGCCTAATTAGATACCGAATCCCACTCGGGAGACTTTCCCCCCGATTGGCCACGCCAATTTTTCCGCCGCCAGCCGCTGCGATCGTATATAAAGCCCATAAGCCGGGCGATCGAAATAAATCGCGGAGGAATCAGCTCTCGCTCTCTCTCTCTCTCTCTCTCGCGGGGGTCGTTGGCGTTTGATCGCCGCGTGTCGGGGCTTTTCGGGGATATACGTCGGCTGCGTATGTATACGACGCCGGGGCGTAATTTCGCGAGGCGGGGGAAAAAGAGATCGAAAAAAAAAGCGCATCGGATCATCTTTATGCTCGGCCGATTCGGCCGTCAGACGGAGAGAGCAACGGCGACGAGAAAAGGGAGAGCCGCGGCTTTTACATTGTGTACCTGCGCCGGGGCCGGTAATAATCTTTTTGTCCACCTCGGCGGAGGTGCAGGAAGAGGAAGCGCGCCGCTGTAGATTTCTTCTGCCGCGTTGGAATGCAACGCTGCCGGGCTATTTAGTGCGGTTTTAGCGAATTTTTATATACGAATATATGTATATATATATATATATAAATTCCTCGGGCGATGGAATCCCGAGCCGCGCCCAAGCAAAGAGATTGATGAAAAGAAAGCTAAATAAGAGCCCCTCGAGGTCGAGGCTTTATATATATATATATATATATTTATTTTCCTCGGCGTAATTTAGCTAGTCGCGAGCGGCGGCGCAATCGGCCCGCAGTCTTGTTATGATGTCGTTATTTGCCCGAGAGAAGAGAGCCGGCTTTAAAGCGAGAAAGAAAGGAAGCGGGGTATTTGCTTTTAATCAGAGACATTTCTCAACGGAAAAGATGCCCTATTTGTCCCTTGTCTGACTCTCCCCCTCTCCCCCGCGCGCTCCTATATTTACCCGGGATTTATCCGGACGCGCGCCCCGGAGGATCGTAATATATGTAAGTACATATTCGTAGTATCGGGGGGGGAGGAAAAGCGCGTATACGTAAAGAGTCTGCGGGGGGAAAGAGGCGGCGATTTATTTCCGGATTTGGGCCGGGTCGAGAACGAGAAATTTTCCCTTCGGAATGAGAGCCGCGCGCCGCTCCGCCGGAAATTCGACATTTATCACTCGGCTCAATGAGGATCTATCGGCTCGACTCTCGCTTTCAATTACCGCGCGACCGGGGGAAAATCTCTCTCCGCGGGGCAAGGCAGGCCAGGCCGGAGGCCGGGCGCACAAAGACATTCCATCGGAGGAGCCGCGAGAGAGATATCAAGCCTATGCGCCTCGGGACAGGTTTTTCGAGGGAAAAAAGGGCGAAAAGTCCGCGGGAGAGGCATATATTCGAGAGAGAGAGAGAGAGATAGGGAGAGAGGGGAGAGAGAAAAAGGAGGACAAGTTGATTGGGAGCCAAGCGGCGGCCGCCGGCTTTCGAAACGATCGGAAGATAGCAGCGCCGTTGCCGCCGCCGCTGCTCCTTTCTCGCCGCCGAGCGCTGCTCTCTCGGAGAAAGAGGTGCGAGAGAGAGAGAGAGAGAGAGAGCGATTGTAAATCAGTGCGCTCGTAAAGGGAGGCGCGAGCAATAACCGATATCTCGCCTAAACCTCGGGCGCGCGATGTGCATTGTGAGGCTTGTTTGCGCCGCGTCTTACGGGCCAACAGCTGTTTTCACAAAGGGGAGGGGGGGACAATCGATATCGGCCAGTCGCCGTCCATCCATCACTTGAGAGAGCGGATAAAAGCCCCCTGCGATACGTCGCCTCTAATAAGCGAGATTAGATTTTAATACAACGGCGCTCTCGGCCGCTGCCCTTTTTTAACAGACAGGCGCCGCGTGATGAGGAAGACGTCGCGCCCCTCCTCCCCCTTCTACATCGTGCACGTGTGCCTGTTTGCCTTCTGTAAACAGCGACTCGCTTTCGGATAATAAACAGCGCAGCGCGCGTCGAGGCTTAATTGTCCCATCAGGCAAGTGCATCGATAAACAGAGGCTCGCGGGGGAGGGGAAAAAATCGGCCCGGGGGTAAAGTGGGTCGGGTAATTGGCAGAATGCGCGGAAGAGCCGTCCCGAGACCGGCTCGAGGATGTACATCCGCTCTCTCGGCGGATTCCGAACTTCTCCGGGATACATATTATTCATTAATTTAAACGTACGTACGCTCGGCGAGCGCGCGGCGACTGTGCGTCTAACGAGAGAGAGAGAGAGAGAAGGGGGAGCAGCTCTACGGCTTCGGCGTGATTGAGGCGGCTAATTAGTTTTGCATGAGCTTACGCGGAGAGAGAGACGGAGAGTGTATCGGGACGAGTCTCGGTGGCGGAGAGAGAGCCGTCGCATGATTTTTTTAAAGCAAAGAGCGCCCGGTCTTCTGGATCGCGGCGGCGACGCGGCGTGGAATTTTACTCGTCGCCCCGCGCGTTCTTCCTCAAAAACTGGCAGACTTTAACCTCGATATTTCGGACGCGCCGCGGGGAACCGGTTTGCGAGAGTGTCTTTAAACCTCGAAGCCGCACCGCAGCCCGGACGCAGCGAGGCGCACTACACCACCGGGCTAATTCTCGGCCGCGACTTTCCATCGGGGTCGTATCCCCAAAACGAGCGCGTCCCCGCGGCAAAAAGCCCAGCGGCGGCTGTCGATATATAACGGGGGACGGGTGGGTGGTTGTGTATTTGTCGGCGATCGCGTCGCCCGTCGCGGCGGCGCTCGTCGGCGGCTTTGCCGTCGGGAGTCGCGTCAGCGTCACGCGGGACAGGCAGGCAGCGGGATTGACGTGCGCCTCTCTCCGCTGTCCTCTGCATATAACGCGCGCTTCCGAATTCCCTTTTCGCCCCCCCTCCCTCTCCCGGAGGGGAGATCTCCTTGACCGATCGCTCTCTCCGTCGGTGTGCAAACGTGCACGCGCCACTTTTTACGGCCGACTTTCCTCCGCGGCCCGAGGAGGAGGCGAGAGACTTTTTATCCGATGCGTAAATCCTCTCTCTCTCTCTCTCTCTCTCACCCCGAGAAAAGTTTTCCGCGCGTATAGCCGAGAGAGAGAGAGAGAGAGAGACTTTGGCTATTCGTTATACGGGGCGAGCTTCTGATTCGCGCCGGATAAGCTGCGCGCGGAGCGCGATTAGAGTCTCGGGTGCGTGGAGAATCAGGGGAAGGGGGGGGGATTCTCTGCGTAAGCTCGTTTTATAGCGCGGAGATAAGGCGCGCGACGCGCTTCGGAAAAGTTTTGGTTTAATGCAGTTTGTAGTTCTCGGTGTAAGCTGAACGTCGGAAATCTATTTCGCGTCATAAAGGATTTGTCTCGCCGGACTAACCTCGCTAACGAGAGATAGAGAAAGAGAGTCTCTCTCCCGTCGTGTACAAAAGCGCGTTTCCCGTCTAAGGGGGGTACATATAATCAGCCGAAGCCCCTCTCTCGTCCTCGCGAGAAAACCCCGTCGATATTTCCATTCGCAATTCCTCCTCTCGCCAAATTATCGCCGTCTGAATGCGCAATTTGCCAAATTTAAATAAGCTCCCAAGTAGGACGTTTAATGAATTCGGCCCGGAGTCTGTATAGGGTCGTTAGTCGCTCGCATTATTACGCATTCTCCGAGTGTCACTCGCCGGCCGATTATCGGCCGAGAAGAAAAGGGGGGTCCTTCCACCCCCGGCTGCAGAGCAAATAAAAAAAGCCGAGTTTAATCGTACGAGAAGGGGAGAACGAAAGCAGCAGCAGTACGGCGTCAAAAGTGACGCGGTTTCGGCCGCCTCTCCCCGCGACGGTCCGTCCGATCGGCCGCGAAATCGGCGCGCCCTCCCCGGACCTGTCACTTTGACGTATCGCAGGCGCAGAATCCATTATATAGTCAATTACTCGCCGGAGAGAGAGAGAGAGAGAGAGAAAGAAGCGATATGGGGACACCACCCGAGCAGCCTGCTGCACTTGTCAAGCTCTCTCGCACGCGTGATTCATCTAATCGAATTAAAGCGTGAGAGGAGAGGCTCTCTCTCTCTCTCTCTCTCTCTGCGAGAGCGGCTGTTAAATTTAGATGCGCGTAAACGGGGCTCTTTGAGAAAGTGCGCAGCACAGCGTGCACGGCGGCCTCGTCGTCGTCGTCGTCGTCGTCTCCCTGTTTATTTGTTCGGGCTCCGCCGAGGCTCGGAGGAGATTCGGAGCAGCTGATTAGGACGGGATTTGCAATTCACTTGGGCGCTTTGTGCCTCTCGAGCTCTCGCGAGCCGCGCTGCACCGCCGCTGCTCGATTCTCTTGTCAACTCGGCTCCGATGTGATTGCGCGCGGAGAGAGAGAGAGAGAGAGACGACGACCCTTTTTAATTGTCCTTAAACGCCGAGCGGCGACTTTGTTTTCTTTCTATTTTTTTTTTGGAAAAACTGTAGAGGATGGAGAGGGCGTCTGTTGTTTATCCCCGGTATCCGAGGAAGACGAGTTTAAGCGAAGAAGAGAGGACGTTTTTTTCCGACAAAGGCCTTCCCCGAAAGTTTCCCCCTCGTCATCTCGAAAGTTTGATAATTTCTTTCATAACGTTATCCGGGGAGAAAGGCTGGAAACTCGATTAACCGGCCGTAGCTAACAATTCTCGAAAGGGAAAATTCTCCGGGAGCAACTTTTTTCTCCTCTCCCTCTCTCTCCCCAATCTCCCCGGAGAGCTTCGCGGGAAATTGAAGACGTCCCGGCGGTGGTGCGGGGGAGGGGAGGCGAGGCGAGAATCGGCGGGAATAGGAAAATTGGCATCGATCTAATATGCACTCATATAAAATACACACGCATAAACTCGCTGCCTCGAATCCAATCTACTTTCCTCGCGTCGCTCGCGCGAGAGAGAGAGAGAGGAGGCCTAGACCTTGATATTGAATTTTTACGTCTCATCCAATCGGGCCAACGAGGCGGACTGACGGAGGTGTCGTCGCGCCCCGCGTTCCTGAGGGGGTGGCTGCCTGCCTGCCTGCCTGCGTCCTGCGTCGCGACGACGACGACGAAAATGGAATGGAAAAGGACGAAATTGAGTTTCTCTCTTTCTCTCTCTCTGCCCCCGGAGGGAGAGAGCAGCGGCAGCGGCAAAAAAAAAAGGGCCGCGCGAGGGTAGAGACGAAGAAAGGAATGAAAGAGGGTGGCAAGGTCGCGGCCACCGATCCGCACGAGGCCCTCCTAACGGCGTTATCGCGGTAATGAAACTCTGTTTATGATAATGGAATGCTAAAGTCAAGACGGCAGCCTACTCGGACGGCGGGGGAGCGAACTTTTATTTTCCGCGAGAGAGACAGGAGAGCTTTTAAAGCTCTCTCTCTCGCCTTCCCGGTATAGCTGAGCCCGCAGATATTTTTCGAGGCGTCGCGGGGCGCTGTATAAAGCTTGTTTCGACTCGCCGATATTTCACGGCGAATTGGGCCCTTTATATCCCCCGGCTAATATGCAAGTCAATCGCCGTTTTTATTCCCGCCGATTTATCCCGACGGTGTATAACGGCCTGCTTTAGAATAAATAACCCACGCCCCGCCGCCGCTGTATTCCGCCAGATATATATACTTTCGACGGTATAAAATCCGTCGTATTTCGGGATACTTCGCGAGTATAACGGCGAAGGAACTATTGGCACTCTATACTTTTAGGGTCGAATCCGCTCTCCCGAATATACAGCGAAAAAAAAAGAACTCTAAATCATGTTCGACTCGTACAATTATTATGATAATCCATTCCCCCCGAGGGGGGACACTGATAAGACACGGAAAAGTCTCGGGTTTAGCGTCGAATCAATGAGTCGATAAGATCCGAGATAGAAACTGACAAATGTACCCCAGCCGGCGGGCCGCGTCAAGACTCCCCGAGAAAAATGAAGGCGCACTATACACTCGCCCGGCGCGGAGACGAGGAGCTAATTAAAACATTAATTTGAAGGAGGAGAGCCGTATCTCTTGCCGCGCGTAAAAAGAGGCACCCGGCACCTAGATATATATATATACACGCGCTCGAGTCGCGCGTATCACGTTCAAGATTAATAAGAACTCGGGAGGGGTACTAACACAATCGGAGCGTCGATAAATCACATCTCTCCCGAGAGAGCCGACTTATCATCGGGGTGTCCGGGGCCTAAAAAGACCCTCGCGCAGATCGTTTATCTTTTGAGCGCGAGCGAGCTGCTACCGGTCTCTCTCTCTCTCTCTCTCTGTCTCTCTTCTCGAATGTTTATTATTCCCGTAGGAGCCACGGCGAATATTCGGCTTTTAATTCGGCCAATGTTTATTATTAGCCGCTCGCGGCGGCAGCTCCTCGGCAAACATTTTCTCAGAGCTCTCTGCCTAAACTTTAATTAGTAATTTCGCGACTTTGCGCAGAGAGAGAGAGAGAGCCCGCGCCGATAAGGGCGACTTGGGAGGAGAGAGGGAGCAGCTCCGCTTCTCCCCCGGGAGCGTATATAGCCTCCGAGAGCGAGAGAGACTCGTGGATGGAAATGGAATCCTTTCTCCCGAGGCGGCGGCGGCGCCTCGAGAAAAATTATTATATTGCCCGCCGCCGCGCTCGGCTAACTTTCGGCAAATCGACGGCATCGACAGCGGCGCGCGGTGTCTTATCTCTCCCCGAGCCATTATTCCGGATGATATCCCCCCGACGGCGGCGGCGGGGTGGGAGGTAAGAATCTTTCTCGAGACGGACGACCGGGGAATTGGAGACAAAAGCGCGCGCGCCTGAATTTATCAAGGACTTAGGCTTGACTTGCAAAATAGAAGCCACTGCCATTAGGAGAGAGAGAGAGAGCGGATGCAAAAATTGCGCCGAGGGGCGGCTCTATTCCCTCCACCCCCCGAGGTGAGTTTCTTTAACTATTCAGAGGTAAGACGCCGGCCGGGGCAGCGGGCTTTATTAAATTCCTCGTCTCGGATCGTCGTTATATTTTAAATTGGAGCTGCGAGGAGCCAATGGACGGTTTTATAACGAAGCACTTTGATCCCCGGAAATTTCGCGCTTTACAATATACCGTACCCGCGGAAAAGCGAGAGAGGCAGCGAGGATCGTCGCCCATTGTTCCGGGAGACGGAACGAACTGCGCGGCCGAGCGCTCGATAAACGCTCCCAGGCGGAAGAGGCGAGGACGACGGCGGACGAAGGCACGGGCTCTGGCTCTCTCGTCGTGTCCCTTTTCTTCCTTTCTCCGTGGCGATTGAGTTTGCGCGGCGCAACGAAATTCCGCAGGAGGAAAGTGGGCGCGACGAGGGGCGCCTTCTAATTGCGGAGATCCGAGCGTAAACGCGAGAGAGAGAGAGCCGAAAGGGAGAGCAGAGGGCCGGCGCATTATTCCGCGCGAATTCCGCGCGCGAAAAAGCAAGAGAGAGAGCGAGGAGATGGCCCGAGAGAGAGAACGGGGAAAAAGCCGCTCTAAAATAGGTCCTCGGCCCCCGCCGCCGACGGGCGCCGGCGGCGAGAAAACGAGAAAAGGAATTAAGGAGGCTAAAAGAAACGAGCGAGAAATACATTCGGGCCGGCGTTCCTCCGCGCGGCGCTTCCTGCCGACGAGGGAAAGAGAGAGCGAGGCTCCTGCATCATGAGCCACCCGGCCTTTTCCGCTTTCCACTTTTCTTTATTTCCTCGGAGCCTCCAGACATCGCGCGCCGCCCGGAATATTAACGCCGGTCATATTTTATATACGAGTTACCCCCCCGAAAAGGGCTAATTCCGAAATCGGGCATTAAGGTCCGCGCGCGGGAGAACGCTCTCGGATATTGTTTATATCGTCCTCGGATTTACGCGCCACTAAAAACTAGCTTACACGCAAACTCGGAACGGCCTCGAGACGCACGCGGAATATAGTTTAATTATACACAGCCCCGAAGTTCGTAAAGCCGGGGCCCGCTTCTTCTCCCGCCGCCGAAAAGCGCAATCTAATAGACGTAAAATATCCCCCGCGCGGCGATACGAGTGCCTCCCCCCCGTAAAAACATCGCGCGAACTTTCCACCGGGCCGCGCGCGCTAAATTTTTCAGCCCCCGATACATTTGATAGAGCTCTCTCGCTCTCTCGCAAGACTCTCTCGGCGGGGCCCCGCCGAGTTATACGGCCGCGCCTCAACTTTGCTCTCTCCCCGAGAGTTTAATCAACTTTTTAAGCGCCCGGCCCGAATGCTGATCAGCGCGCGGCGTACGGCGGCGGATAAATAAAGCTCTCTCTGCCGCGGAATAAAAAAAGTTTTAACGCCCCGCGCGCGGTCGGCGCGTGCGTCCGCGGGGGGCCGTATAAACTCTCCCGCCCGCCTCCCCGCTCCGCTCGGGGGAAAGCGATTGGTCACGATTTTCGCACCCGAATTGACTTTCTTTACTGGCCGGGGCCGGCTCGGTAAGCGCCGCCGCGGCAACAATGCGCGCCCGGATGAATCATCGCGGCGGAGGCGACGCACGTACGATCTCGCGTTGCTCGGGGGGGGGGGGGGGGGCGCAGCTCCCGACAAATTGCCAATCGTTCGCCGAGCTCGCCCTTCGCTTTGTGTCTCTTTCTCCCTCGCTCTCCCGAGGCCTAGACGCGCTGCTGTCTTGCCGCTCTTCGGGGGGTTCATCAAAGCGCCCCGACACGGCGGGGAGAGGAGGGAGCGGCACGTGGAATTTTCGCGGACAAAGCTCCGGTGTCGCATAGCCCGCGGTGACGTTTTAATTGAATTATCATGGCCCGCTTTATCGGATACGAGGACGGGATTATTATTATGCGCCGCTCGATATCGGACGGTATATGCGTGCTTTTGTTGAAAAGTCGCGGCGGGATATATGGAAAAGTTGGCAGTTTTTCCGAGGGATATACGTATATATATATCCTCCCCCGTCCGTTCTCTCTCTCTCTCTCTCCCGGGTTCCGATAAATTTTCTTGCGTGTAACTTTGAAATTATTTGTTCGCGCTCCGCTGAAATATGAATTTCCAGGCGGGAAAGACGGCGTTTCTCTCTCTCTCTCTCCGCCCTAAAACCGCACGCGCATTACTTCCATCGAGCGCGACCGCAAATGGTGGCAGCGCGCGGCGGCGGCGGCGGGATGAAAAAGTTGGTCCCCCCCGCCGTTCTCTCTCTAAATTTGACAAGAAGTTCGCTCCGTCAATAACGACCGTTCGTTAAATATGCAGCGCGTGTTCCATTAGCCTATCTCTCTCTCTCTCGCGCCGCGCCGCGCGAATCCGCAGGGGAACGAAGCGAGAGAGAGAGAGCGGCTGCGTGCGGCTCATAGTAAAATATCTTGAAATTGAAAAGCGAATCCATATCTGCAGCCGCCGCCGCCGCCGCCGCCGCCCCGCCGCCGCCGAGATTGAATATCGGCTCGCGGGTAAGCAGCTAAGATATCCGTCTGGAGGAAGCGGAGCTTTTTAGAGGCTGCTCTTTGGGCAGGTCCCAGGCGAGCTCACGGTTGGTTAAAGCACTCCTCTCTCTCTCTGCCTGTATCCATTTATCCGGAGAGGAGAGTCGACTTGCGAGGTGGTGAATACCCCGGCGGCCGGGCAGGATGCTCCCATGGGCGATGTGGTCACGTCCCGCGGTCGTCATGGAAACTCGGGGCCGATTCGGGATGAAAAGCACCCTCCTCTCTCTCTCTCGCTCGCTCGCTCGCTCGCTCTCTCGTTAGTTCGAGCCACGCGGCCCGAATCGTAATGGGAAACGTACAGATGCATTAGGAGCAAAGCCTCTCTCTCTCTCACTCACTCCCTCCGCCTTCAAAGGCTCCTCTGCCACTCGTCTTCGCTTGTTTTCCGAGAGAGAGGCGGTTGCCGCCGCCGCCGCCGACGTCTGGATCGATCGGCGGCGGGAGCAGACGCGCGAGAGAGAGAGCCGCGAAAAAATCGCCGCGCACTTTCTCTCTCTCTCTGCGAGAGCGTACGTGACGCGGGCAGACCGCACCGACGAGAGCGGCTCGCGGCTCTCTGGGAATCGCTCTCCGGGACGGCGGGAAAAACTGGACTAGCCGACGCTCGCCGCGCGGGGGGATATGTATATATCGAGTGACCGGCGCGCGAGCGCGCGCGACGCTTTTCTCTTTTATCGCGGTTTTAATCGACGGCTTCTCTCTTCTTCTTTTTTCGATCCGCGGAGGAGTTGCCCAGAGATGGAGTATCGGGATACGGGGAGTCGATTCGATCTCTCGCGGCCGGCGGTTATTACACCTTGAATAAACGATAAGAGCAACGGCCGGAGGAGCGTTTCGTCCCGCGGCTAACGGAACGGAGCGGTCCTACGTTTCGAGCGTCGCGCGCATCGATATATATATATATATATATACATCGCTCTCGTTAGCGGGGTCGCGCATCGATTTCCGCGCGCGCGCGCGGGGCTTTTGAATTATTTACTCGGCTCTCGGGTTGTAATTGAAGTGTAAGTTCAGCGGACTCGGGGAGCCATAAGGCCGGGATTTATGCGGGCCGCGCGACGTTTCTGCTCTCTCTCTCTCTCTCTCTCTCGGTCTCTCTCTCGTGTGGGAAAAGATTTGGTATTCCGGCCGGCTGCGCGCTTTACGATTTCAATTCCTGGAAGTTCGTCTTTGCCGCGGCTGCTGCCGCTGCCGCTGCTGCTGCCTTTTGCATAATCCTCCTCGGCGAGTTATTAATCCTGGGAGGAAAATGAAGAACGATACGCGAGAGACAGTTGACACGCGAGTACAATGGAGGCGCACGTGACTGGTATGCCGTTGGGGGGATTCGCCTCTCCGGCCGTCGCCGCCGCCGCCACCGTCGATCGATCGGATATTCCTTTTCTTTTATTGCCGGCCGGCTGCTGCTTGGGATTATTCTCCCTTTTTCTCTCTCCGGTCTGCATTAATTGCCGCGATAATCGCGCCGTCAGTCCGCGGCGATCGATGCTTGATTGACAGGGCCGGGGCGTTGATTAGAATCGGCCCGGACGGACGGGACACGTGAAAGGTAATTTTTTTTCTCTCTCTCTCTCTCTCTCATCTCTCTCTCTCTTTTTATTCCCCTGAAAGCGCTCGACGATAGACGCGCGCGGCCAAAGAGAAGTGTTTCAATGAATTTTCCGTTTGTAACCGATGGATGATACCGCGGCGTTCCTGCAACTATCGAGTATCTAGTCGCGGGGGCTCGTTACCGACAGGTGGACGGGGGGAGGGGGGACTTTCGAGGGCTTTCGCCGGGCGGACAAAGCGCTTTTAATTCATAATTTTCCTCATTCTTCGGTCCGGGGCACAATACACGGCTCGTACGAGCCGAAAGCGCAATCAACAAGCCGAACGGAGCGCGATTCGTCCGATTTCGAACAATGCTAATTGCCTTTTCGAATACATTTCCTCGTACCTTCGAACGCTCTCACTCGTTGCGCGGCCCTTTCGAAATTCCCCCCCCCCCCCTTCGGCAGGTGATTACTTTTAAACGCAATGCTAATCAGCGCGCGCGCGTCTATCG
>UCOM01003902.1:0-15018 GCA_900474385.1 Ormyrus pomaceus
ACACACACACACACACACACACACACATACATCCATACAGACATTTTTCAAAAATCATTTATTCTTGTTCCTGACACTTTAAAATACAGTTATAAAAACTCCAAAAATTACTATCACAATGCTTCCTCTAGGAGGAAGCAAAAGAGTTTCCATCGCCAGGTGTTCATTCATCACAGCCATTGTCACTCGTGGCTCTTGCTGATCGGTCGGCATGCACGTGCAAACGCAGTCGGTCGACTTCGACGCGACGTAATTCTGATTAAGCGTCCGCAGAATGGAGAGGCGCATGCCTAAACCGGCGAAGTATATGCGCTCCCGAGATATCCGCCGACAACAGCTTCGGAGGAGGAGGTGGGCTTCGCGACGACCTGTGATTTGTGGTCGTCAATACATCGGGGCTGTACCGTGACGTATCTCACCGATCATAATTACATCCTGTTATATGGCGGCTGCCGCGCGGGATCCTTCATCTTCCGAAGGCTCGCTCCCTTTATCGCGGTGTCTCCCGACGTGAGCTTATCCTACGGTTGCCCGACGGGTTTACACTTGGTAGTCGCCCGTTTTCTGTAATGCTCCTGTAAGAGATGGCTTAATTCAGCTTATGGCGGCTTCGATGCTTTCGAATGATTCAACTTGATAAAGCGCCGCAGAGAATATGGTTTATATACCGTAAATTAAGACTGTCTTCTTATTCAATAATTGTGCTTTGAGTTTTCTAAATTAAAAAAAAGATTTCAAAGGTCTTACTGAAGCATTGCGCCGGATTTTGTAGCCTTCTTTAAAATACTTAGATTTTGAATATTTCTGTTGTGTAAAGTAGTTTAAATATTTCTCTTATACCTTTTTCAATAATAATGATCATTGTATTATATTTGAAGCAACGTTTCAAAATAAAACTATAAATAACGTATTTAAAAACGTTAAACAAAAACTTGTTCTTTTCATAACTTGTTCTTTTTTTTAGCTCGACGTCTAATACGAAAGCACATTGCAGTATTTTTACGCCCTCATCAGTTCACCTCCGCGATTCAGCGACGTTCACAGTCGGCCGCCTGCATACCACCGCGTCATCATCAGCGGGGGAGTGTAACGGAGACGGCTTAATCATCCCTGTCGATTGTGCGCGACACTTGGAAAGAAGGGGGACTCGTAATCCCTCTTCGCGTTTTTTCGAGCGATCGCTCGATACGAATCATATATATATATATATATACATACATGGCGCGATAGCCGCATCCCTTTCGAAGGGACGCGCCCTATTAAGCGCGCGAAATCACTCTTGGCTTTTAATGCGTTCGCGTGTAACCTTTGCGTGCCTGGTATATTGCGGAGCTTTTTTATTATCGCAGGCGTTGATCGAGCAATTATAAAAATCGGACTTGGAAAAGGTTCGACGCTGCTTTAAAGCGGATGGGAGAGCAGAAAAATGCTCTATCTTTTGCGAAAATCTTTTAGCGCGGGTAAAACCGAATTGCCATCAATAAATTTCGATTTTTATGGTTAAAATTAATGAGCTACATTTTTAAGAAAGGAAAATGAGATGTTTGAAAGAAATTATTGCTTGAGTCGAGTAACAGTTTTTTAGCGCTAAATAATCTATATACAGCCTCGAAGATCCTAAATCATTTAAAAACAAGTTCTGTGTTTTATTTCCGGAAATAAATAAGATTAATGCGTGTAATTACATTTACATCGTACTACTAGCCGCACTTCCTGCGCGAATGATCCTTTTCCTTATACTACATACGGTGTAATCTACTGCCAGGAAAACAAAGGCCTTATATTGTCAAAATTCTCCAAAGAACAAAACGTGGCATAATGCCAGTAAATCAAATCGAAGACTAGTTCTTGCGCAGCTGAAAATGAGAGAAACAAAGGTGGAAAGGGCGAGGTGCCCGCTAGGAAAGCTATTAGTATAAATATGACTTTAATGAGGGTATGAATGGGGCAAAAGGGCACAAGCAGCTACTAAATTAGGATCGCGTAACCCTTGTTTCTAGGACCTTTACGTTTTTCTAGACGGTAAGTTTAGCTGCTTTATAGCTGCTAAAGACTTTAACGATGACCAGGTATACATGAGACTTTAACGGTTGTTAGCGTATCAACGCCCTTTTTATCATTGTCTGTTGTACGTAACATCCTGACCCGATGGTTAACAGATTCATTTACAAATCTCCGAAATCATTAGCAATTTATTTTCTTTCTTTTAAGAAATTATATTATGAAATTAAATTTTACGAACTCCCAAAGATAACTTGGAAAGGGAAATAGAACCCCCGGCAATTAAAAATTCTTTTTCAAGTTCAAAGTCGCGCTGAAAAAGTATCAGCTCTCATAACCGCCAGCCGATTGAATCCTATCGCGTTCCATCATCGTTCGCTCGCGGCATTCAAACGAATTCCAGCAGAGGCAAACGCATAGCCGTAGAGGAGCCAAAGCGCCGCGACGGCGACGGCCAACCCCTTTGCGCGCGATCGCCGAATTAATCCACCATTAATATCCTTCCCCGTGCATATGAGCGCGCTCGCGCGCAAACGCGTAAGGGAAAGAGAGAGAGAGAGAGAGAGAGAGAGAGAGAGAGTATGTAAACCTTCTCTAAACAAGACTCGCGTCGCATTATAAATGACAGAGTCTAGTTCTCTCCCTCTGCCGCTCGGTGTATCGCTGTTCTCCGCTCGATCCTCTTTGTTCGCAGTGCACTATTCCTATTTTATAAAGCTTTTAATTTGTTAAATGTTAAATTTTCAGTTTGTTAATAGATTATTTAAATTTTCTAACTTGAGATTTGTATTTGCAATTTTTTGACCAGTTTTTACAGTGCCACGATTTAGCTTTGAGAATGGACGTTTTCGCAAGATTCGTCTTCGTCATACACGACAATGCAAGCATCAATTAGGCCGCTTGATAAATAAACCGAATAAATAATTCAAAATTCAAGTTCCGACCCTCTCAATATCGTATTTGTATCTCTTCTCATTGTCTCCTCGTCCTCTCCCTCAGCCAGGCTCCGACAGCGTCTCGATGTCGTTCGCGCTTAATGCGGTCCATGTATGCATGCGCGCCGAGGTGATTAATGTCCGGCGAAGGGTTGAAATCTCGTCGATTTATCAAATTAAGGGTGGAAGTGCAAGATAAAAGCCGAAGCCGTGGAAAAGTCCGGATTCGGCGGCTCACGGGACGTGAGAAATGAGCCGCTCGGCAAAATTTGCCAAAGGCACTGGGCTGACCGTTGCCCGTTGCGGGCCACTTGAAAAATGACGAGCATGACTTATCTGTATCGAAGACTACTGGGCGCACGCGCGACTGTCAACTCGAGAGAGGCGTGATGACGCTCGTTTCGGAACCGGCGATTCTCTTCAAACGGGAATTCTGTTTTCGTTCGATGACCAAGCGGCTTTCTCCAGTGGACGTTTTGCCTTACGAGAGATCATTTGTTTTAGCCCGCCTGGAAGAGTTCTCGATTAATATGGGGATGAAAAATTGACTGTCTAATCTAGGACTGTTGTAGATTGCTTTCTGCCTATGTCTATACTTCTCTCTCAACTTACAAATCTCGAATTTGATAAAAGAGCGGCTCGAGTCTTTATATTTAATTGAATCTATATATACAGAACAAATGTTTCATCATTTAAAATTTCGAAATTTATTCAATAATAGCTCACCACATAGTTAGAAAATGGGCAAGGCCATAAAATTTGACAGCGTTAAAAAAAAATATTCTTTTCTCTTCTTCGTCCTCGTAACGGTATAGCCATGCATGTACATGGAGGAAAGTGAAATTTTCACGGTTGGCCCGATTGGCTGACTTTGTCCGGCGAAGGCGTGACGCGGCGCCGATCTTACGGTACTCCGGCGCAAAAACGGTAAATCGTGCCGGTTTGCGGCAAAAGGCTCTCTCGCGCGCGACGTGCCTCTGCAAGAAGCGCCGCGATGAATCCGCCGAAATTCGCCGCTGGGGTTACGCAGACATGTGCACAGGAACAGGAACCGTTTGCGAAATCATAAATGCGCGTGCGTCAAAACGGGTTCACTCTCTCTCTCTCTCTTTCTCCGCCGGCTCGCGTGCGAAACGCCGGCTGTCTTGACAAGAGCAATTTATCATGCTCGATCTATATTTGCATACGTCGTCAAAGGGCTCGTCATTATGCGCGGGACATCAGATAGTCGAGTGCCTTTTGAAATTTGTGTGTTTGCGAATACGCGCCAGACACTCTCTAGGGCCTTTCTCGATTTCCTCCCCCTACATTCTCTCACGCTCGGCTTTCTTTCTTCCCGGTGCAAAGTAAACGAGGCGCGAGATAGGAACTCGTTATACGCCCGGCGAAACTTTAACTGATCGCCGAGCTAAAAACCTGCTTCCGAAGCTTTGCTACGTGTCGAGGAGCGTCATCAACGTCACCTCTCGTCATCTTTAAAAAAAAAAAGCGCACAAACGAAATGGGAAGAACGAGCGCGGCTGCAAAATGCATGCACGACGAGCGCGAGGAGCTGCTGGAGGTGAGAGGGAAAAAAACGCTCCGCGCATCTTGATTGTCATAAATCTCGACTTCTGACCTGGGTAACCTATGCGTGAAAGTATTTAAATATTTTACCTCTCATAAACTGCTTTAACAATTTCAGTAGCTCCTGCAGTAAAAAGAGTTTTATTCTAATTTTATCGTACCATCTCTCGCAGCTCGTATTTCACGATCATATCTAGGCGAAACTATTTCGTACGTATTTAGAATGATATGTGTAAACCCAGTTATTAAAATTGTATTCGAAATTGTTTTGAAAATTTACTCATAAAACAACCTTTTATTTGTTTATTCGGACTTTTTCTGGCATTTACAGGAATTTAAAAAAGTTACTCCCTGTAAATAATTGCGAAGCAGCCGTGCTTTATTTGCATCATACTGGCACAGAATTCCGTGGAATAATTTCAAGAAATTGCAAGTCATCTGCAGAACATACAATACTCCGCTGTTTATATAACAAGCAGGAGCGTATATCTGGCTCCGGGCACGAAGCAAGTGAAAACTGCGCTAAAACGAAGCTTCGGGAACAGGTGCATCGCCGAGGAGAGCGCCGAGACGCGCGGCGGCGTTAATATGCGGCGTTCACGTATTTGCCTAAATGCCATCCTACGTTCCGGAGATTCTCTGCCGCAAATTTCCACCCGCGCCGAAATAGAACTTTGGTCTTGCAGTCAAAACAAACACATCGCAGCGGCGCTCGTACATATACCTGCGCTCTCTCCCACTCGAGCTTTTATTTAATTTACAAAAGGAAAATTCTCCCGCTGCTAAATTCCGTGCCTCATTCGAACTTTCCCCATAATACCGCCCACATATACAGGCACAAGTCTCCCGCCTCGGAGAAGCCAGAAACCTCCGCCCCCTGCCGTGCATATACTCGTGTTTGCGAACTTCCCCATTATCATCGGGCGCCGTTATGCCGCTCTCTCGGCTTTCGTCTCGCGCTTCCTCCTTCGACGACGTGTCCTCCGCCGCCTGTTCGCGCATTAGAACTATTTGGAAATGGAGCTTCAGCTTCTCGCGCCCGGCGTAACGCCGCCAGGATGCGATGCCCAGATATACTGTAGAGCCGAGCTTCCCGCCGAGATCTTGGCCAACGCCGAAAGTAGGGGTTATGGCATAGACCGCCCCGAGTTGCCCCAGGATCCATTAGCATTATTGGTTGCCGCTTGCAATTATTAGTTCATCACTTGCGTGCTTTGAAACGCCCGGGTCAGGAGGAAAATTCGATACACCCGTTAATTAATAGGAAACTCGGGTGCCGTTTGCTGAATGAGAGGAGGGTCTCCCTATCCGCGCGGACTTGAATTAGGCTCTTAAACAGAATTAACTGATATTTGTTAAAAGAAATTTGTTTTTATGAATATTTGTAAAGTATATTCGTAATAATCAGCTCATTTTTTTCCAATTTTATAGACAGTTTACCAAAATTAATCAATGTAACGTGTTATTTAAATTAATTTCCCGAACTAAAAACACATGCATACGTATTAGGGTATTTCTGAAATAACGGAACGAAAGTTTCTAAGCCGTTAATTCCCGAGTCAAATTAAACGCAAATCAAGCGCTAATCCAACAAATCGCTTCCATTCGTCTCGGCAATAAAATAGCACGCAGCATCAGGCCATTGTGTTCTCCTCTCTAAAAAAAGACAACGGCCCGCTGCTCAATCTCGTCTAAGAATAATTAGCCTAACGCGGCAGCGTGTCATTGCTGCACGGGCTGCTAGAAAAGTCTCTCGGTCTATCATCCCGCCACGTCGTCACCGTTGTTCGAGTAAGCAAATTGCAGCGGGACGAGTCGTCTGCTCTTACCCCTCCGAGCTTCTCACGTTCGAGGTGGGCCTAAGCTCTCCCGCGGCTTTTCACTCACGGCGCACACGTGCACACATGCCGGTACGTAATAACGCCGTAAAGAGCCGAAGGAAGATTTCGCGGCGAAATCCCGACGACAGTTTCTCTCGTAAAAGTGTTTTAGGAGGCCTCGCTCTCGCCTTTGTCGAGCTCGATCTCTGCCCCGAGCCCTTCCCACTTTATGGGGTGGGACCAGTTCCTCGGAGCCTCGAGTCTCATGCAAATAAGCCCCGGACGGCCGACCCCCCGCGAACCCGCGGTAATGAGACGATTTAACAGCGAAATCGCCGGTAAAACTATCCACCGGACGAGGAGGAACCAGTAGGGAGGAGAGATTTCGAATACAGAAACCTCGGGGTATCTCCGACTCGTCAAAACTTACCGCCGCTCGGACAGAAATTTGCATTATGGACGTATCGACTGTATAGTTCCGTCTAAAAATTTAGAACTTTAACATTGGTAGATTAATGTTATAAGAATAAAAATATAACCACTCGTGTAAGGAATTGATTATGAATATTTGCTACATATTAATTACTATTATCTATTATGAAAATTAATGGAATTTTTTGTGCGGAATATTTATTTGAAAGTTTGGCGATAGAATGTGGTGCATTCAAAACTTTTAAACTAATTCAAAAGAAAATCAGTTGCTATTAAAATTAATGAATGGTATATTCGTTAAATCGTTACGTAAAACCAATATAAATTTTTTACATTTTTCCCGTTCACATGCAGGCATTTAAACTTTTTCTCGCAACTGTACAAACGTTTCATTTATAAGGGCCAGCGCGAAACTTGGCAAAAACTATGCACAAGCCGCGGCACGTAGCTCAGCCTATAAAAAGGAGGAAGGATTCTTCCTTAGGTTTATAAGCCGAGCCGTTGACGCTATATATACGCCTCGCTCGTCGTCATCGGCTTAAGGGCATTCTGTTAAATGGCGCGGCGTTTTACGTCGAAGGCGTGAGGGATGCCCTTCTCGCGTTAACAAAGGGTTCTTCCTTGGAGGAAGACGGAAAATCGTCCTCCGCTGTCACACTTGACGAAAGTGCCGCGATAAATCTTCGGCGTCGTCGTACTTTCGCGGACGTTGAAACGCTCGGGTGACTCTTCAAGTCTGCAGGGGACCGTTTTGTCACATCGGCTGTTTATTCCACCTCTCCCGGGCGCTTTCTCGACTTGTTTGCCCGCGTCCTTCGAGCGGCTCCTTGTCCGTATTTCGTATGCAAGCCAGTGCGTAAAGAAGACGAGCTCGATGAGGCGTAACGTCTCGATGTTGCCTTTTTTTTTTCTTGCTTTTTTATCTTTGGATATAGACAGGGTGCAAAGGGAGAGAGGGTTGATGTTTGGCACGAAAAGATATTGTAATATAGAGACTGCGTCGCGAGTAAAAGAGTAAATCAAATGATATTTTTTAGTTAAAAAAAAAACAAAAAAATGTTACCCTTTTAGAGAGTTTTCTTACATATTTAGGTTACTTTTGTGTTATTTAAAATTTATTATGTGTATTTCGAAATGCATTTAAAGAAAATTCATTATAATATATACTGATGCTATTTGCGTAATCAAAATTAGTGAAATAAAATGCAAAAATTTTAAGTTTCGCAGCAAGAGAATTCATCAATGAGTGCATATAACTTTTTCTGGATGTTATATAAACAGAACTTTCATAATATTAAATTTCCACGAGTAAATCACTCTTATAAGCAACTTTTCTGTTTGTGCTCATTCAGAGTAGGCAAGAATTTTATTTCAAAGCTGAATATTTTCAAGGTTTTGTTTTCGCTTATTCTCTTAAACGTAAACACGAGAAAGTAACGGGATCGCAGGTCTATGCATTAATGAATTGAGGCCTCAGGTGAAAAGTTGAGTGCCACGGCACGAAAAGAATGCCTTTTCCCTGTGAAAATGATATCTATACAGCGCAGGAAGAGAAGCGAGAAGCTAGACTGCAGCTAAATGAGCACCGAAAAAACGACAAAAAAAAAGAAAAAGAAAAAAAAATAAGCGAGGGTGAAAGAGCTGAAAATTTCTGCACACAAAAAAGAAACTGCTTTGATCTACGCGGACGCATTTTACCACGCGAAAGCCTCTGTGTATTCGCGAGTTTGCATGTATTTTGTATCTTATGATACTTGGAAAGGTAGCATGTGCGACGAGGACTAAAGAGAGGAAGAATGAAAAAAAAGAGCCTCGGCTTCGTGCCACTCGCGACGCTTATCCGCACCGAAGGACGAGGAGGATGAAATGCAGGCAGGAAAAAGAAGGAAATCCTCTCGTCACTGAGAATCGATATTCTTCTTCCCTTTCCCTAAGTGAGGATTTTGTCCCCTCCGGTAGACTGCTAGAATATAATGTATTTTTGTTTTTAAACTTGAATGAAAATGCATTGTTTTAACATTTAATTTGAAAAAGAAACACGATTTCTTGATAAAATTTATTTGGCATTAAAATTAGTTGTTCAAAATATTCAACTATTGCGTTTTAATAAATTCTTATATTTTATGATTTATTTATTATTAGATAACGTATAAACGTATATAACGTTTTAAAAAGTATAAAGTACAATATTCACATTTGTTACTTAAAGTCAATATTCTTAATTGACTGGCTCTACTGCGGCTTTGCCTTTTAGAAATATAACAGAAACGTTTTTTAAGAAATAAAGAAAACCTAATTGTTCTGGCAGAAAAACCATTCGTTCATCATTAGTTTCATTCCACCACAATTATAAACAGTTACTGTCATTAGTATCAATATTCACGAATTCTTAATTAAAAACTTTAAGCAAAACAATAAGATTCAAAGATACTCACTTTATCTCGGATTCTTCTCTTGTTTCCTTCCATTTTCCACAGCAACATACCAAAGTGTCTCTTTGCTGGCTTTTCCCTCACACTCGCTTGTCGATGTACCACTTCTTCGATGCATTCCACATAAGCGCCAGGCATTTCGCATTAAATAATATGCAATGAGCAGCACTTACCTGTCGCAGTGGAAACTTGTAAAATCAAGGATTAAATCTTCCGTTATAAAGTGAATCGAGAAAAAGAGAGAGGTAAAAGAGGCTTGAAAATTTTGTCGAAAAGAAATGATAAAAACTACTGTCAACTGAAATGGTAGAATAGTTTTTCGAAAAGAATACAGATTTATCTTACGTCCGTATCGTGTGTTTATGTGTTCAATGAAATAATTTTAGATGGTTATTATTTAATTTAATGGTCTTGCTGACCAAGATTAATAAAAACACAATAATTGTATTTTTATAAAAGAATTGTAATTTTGTAAAAGAAATTTGAACATGAAAATAAGCTGGAACAAAAATTTGGATAATTAGCTTAATTTAAACCCGGCATATTGTACACATAGACGATTCACTTTTACCCCCATTGGAGCCGCCATATTGAGTATGGGCTGCATGATGTTAGAACAAATGTTGGAAATAGAGAGATCATTCAATTGTGAGGGATAGTCAAGACGTACAAATGCCGACCCAGTGCAATGAGTTAATGATATATTAATCTTTAGTGGACCGAGATAACGCCTTGAGGCGTCACGTCCCGACTCGCCAAAGAATTGAGCTTAGTCTTTTGGGCATGACCCAACTCAGTTTTTAATAGAAAAAATTGGCTTTTTAAATTTCTCAAATCCCAGTATTCTAAAGGTTAATAACTAATTAATTACTTTGTAAATAATCCTTTAAATTTAAACAAGTTTTATTTTAAAAATTTTATTTCTATTTGTTTTATTCATATATAAATTGAAAAAATAAGGAGTTTGTTTTAGTACTTTATATATATTTATATCGTCACAAAGCTTGAATAAAGAGTTCATTGAACCCAACCTTACCCATTCAGAACGAGCAACTTCGCATCACAATGACTCTACCCAAGCATTGTGTACACTCAATTATAACAACCCCTTGGCTCCTTTCTTCTAAACAATTGAATTCATCTTCTAATTCAACCGCGTAAAAAATCGATTTTTTTTTAATTTACCAATAAGAAAAATAGAAAAAAATACCTTTTTAATCGGATTCACCACTGATAAACAGTCTGGAATCGCGCACTGAAAAGTCCTCTTAAAAAACTTCCGCATGATCGTGCGCATTCAGCTGGCGTCGCATAAAATCTATTACAGATCGTTCAACTCGAAGCTAGAGCTCTCGCGACAGGAAAAAGGGAGACTTACAAAGGGAGAGTGAGAAACGGAGAAAAAGAGAAAAGAACTAAAGCCCCGATAGTTGCGGAAAATATAGAGGAGTGGGAGGAGCGCGAGAGCGAGAGCCGCGCCGTTGAAGTGCATTCAGGCAAAGTGCAATATCTGGAGGATTGCGCCTGCATCCCGCGCTCTCCCCCCCCCCTCGATGTTTCCACCTTCGAAAGGCACTGCAGGCAGGGACAGGACGTTGACCTGACCTGGTGAGACACATATGGGAGTCCTTATGCGCGAAGCCGCCAAAGCGGCGAGCTTTTCGCGTGTGCGTGCAGTAAGCGCGGCTCTTTGAGGAGTGCGAGGGGGCAGAGCGCTGAAAGGAGGCTCGCGCCGAGTGGGGGAACTTTGCGAGCTGCAATCCTAGGGAGAATTTCACGTGGGGTGACTCGCGAGAAAAGAGCCGCGGCGAGAGCTACGTGCGCGCGTGTGTGCGCGGGGGCCGTTAGCACTCGCGGATATATCGAGGGGGAAAGCTCGCTTGTATCATTTTGCGCGAGAGCTGCGTGTTACTACGCGAATCTTTCCTTCGCCTCTCTGCGAGAAAATCTTTTGGGATTGCTTCTTCTTTCTCTCCTCTCGATCGGCTATTTTCACCCTCGCTCGCTGCTAAGAAGCGAAGCATTCCTTCTGGCGCGAGGATTCTGGGGAATTTTCCTTGCGAGCGGGATATTTGCTCGCGATGAGCAGCAACTCGGCGAATGAAAGGATTGGAGTGATAACGCTGAGATCCCGTTTCTGAAGAGGAAAGAAATTGCAAGAGCGTATTGATTGGTATATAGAATATTTGTTTACGGCATAGTTTGAAAACGTCGCCGAGATGAGAGTGAGGATTTGAAATCTTGTGGACGAAGTATCAGAAAGTTTTGAACCTAAGTCTTGTAGCTTTTTAATTTCTTTATTTATTGCAAAAGAACTTTTTGTAAAGGATTGTAATTTCTTTTACTAAAAGGATTGAAAGCTCTCATGAAGAAGATATTTCAGTTTTTTGTGTAGAATATTATCGGAGGGTTGAACGTGTTGACCTCTTAACAAATAAGCTGGCATCAGGTGCGGAATCAAGAAAGCTTGAAAGGATTAGGTATTTTTCTCAAGATTGCATTCTGTAATTTATGAATTTAAAACAATATAAAGAAAATGCATTTGTAATAATCTGCGAAATATATTCTTTAGCAATTATTTACAAAAAAATTTACAAAATTATTATAGCGAAAATAATTTTTGATGTCAGTAGAAGTTTTTTCTTTCTTTGCTACAGATTGCATAAATAATTTTTTGCAAAGTAAACAAAGCATTACCCAAATATAATTTCAAATAAATAAATAAAATTGCAAGCAGCAAAAAATACGATTACCTGAAAAGTATATATACAATGTACATATATTATATACAGCTTGAAGGCATCCTAAAGAACTGTCCCATAAAAACAGATCATACTTTATAAGGATCCGGTCAACTGATTTCTCCCTTAAGTACCCAATTTCATTTTCCAACTCCAGACAACATCGTTTCAGCGCTCTACCTAGATGTCAAGTACCTACGGTTGATCCTTTGTAGCAGCTATTTATCGTCATCATCAGGTCCGCCATTCTGCAGACGCGCGGTGATTCTTCACGCCTCTTGGTTACGCAGTGTTCAGCTGTTGCGTACTAACCCACAAAAGCTGACCGATTTCCTGCACTGATCGTAAGTCAGAAAATCGGAAAATCCCTCGGCTATTCGAACGCACCGAACCGGTCAATGCGCCCTGAATGCATGCATAAGTGCGGAGAGTTGAAGTGGTGGGGAAGGTGTACGTGCTGGGGGGGTAAAAATGCGTTCGCGGAGGGGAGGCAGTTGTCGATCTATGAGCTCTCTGCCTTTCTAACGGTGGTGTGTGTTGTGTGCATTATGAATGCGCTACCATTCACCTCGCTTATTACTTCTCCGCCTCCCGACCGGCTACACGTTTTTTTTTTCTTGTTTCTGTCGCCGACGTTTCCCGACTTTTTTTGCTACTGGTTAAAGTGATGTTTCTGTTGTTCCTAAGGAAATTCGTCCCGGTCACGTTAGACATATGTCTTTTGGGATTTTTTTATAAAGAAGGGTTCTCTGTTGCATTTTGCCGCGGGTATACGTTGAGAGTACTTGGTGTATTAAAAGTTATTTATTTAAAATATAAACACATAATAAATTTTCAAGGTTGATTAATTTATAACAGTTCATCCACTTTTGAAGTAACGAAATTCACGGATTGTTTAAGGCTTTACTTTACACCTCATTTCATAAAGTTCGAAATGTCCTTTGATTTTGATAAAGCAGTGGATCCAAAGCTTTCATGTCCACTGCTCCTAAGGCAAGTCTTGTACAGAATGGGGTTGGATTAACGACCGAGTAATGAAGTCAGTGTTTCATGCCCTGTGAAATTGCGCTCACTTACTCGCCATTCGTTTCTTGCTTTGATTGCGCGGCTCGGCTAAAGTGCAATGCCATAAACTACGATGGCGTTCAATCAGGGTGTCGGATCATTAAAATGCGCCCTCGCGATAATGTGCTTTCTTTAAAAATTATACGACGTTCGATAGTACTTGGATTCGAAGCTTAATTTTTGCTAAAAAGAATTTTAAGGGTGGATTGGACAAGTTAGATGCACGAATTTATTTGGAATAATGTTTGCGAGGCGAAAAGAAAATTTTTGAACTTTTAAAGAAAATCGTTAATTTACAAATTGTCAAATATGATTTTGTAATTTCCAAAGGCTTTGAAATGTTCTACTAAGTAACATTTAGCGGTAAATGAGTGAAATCGAGCTGAACGTGTGAAAAATAAACTTTTAATATGGTTACATACCTTTTTTGCTCAAATAACTTATGTACTCTATATTAAGACATTAAATAGGAAAATTTAAATTTAATAGAAAAGAAAAATTAACGTCAATACTGGCACGTTATTACTTTTAATAGTACTTTTCGACAGGGGTGCCGCAAAATCATGCCAGAGTCGTGATTTTGAGGTGAAAGTGGTGAGAGTCTTAATTTTCTTCCCTTGTTGCACAATGTACTATTATTCCACTCTAGACCGGAAAGGCCACTTTTTGGTCCTGAAAAGCGGGGTTGAAACAACTTCGTATTCTGTTAGATATTTTCTTTTTAATTTTTTGAAATTTAAAAGTTTTTACTTTTTTCCTGCTAATTTTACATTTTGCCCGCTAATTTTTCATTTTTCCCGCTAATTCTACTTTTTTCCCGCAAAGCTAGCTTTGCGGGGTAAAAAGTGGGTTTTTCGGTCGGGTGTGGAATAAAAGACTTTATTCCCCGCTGTGACAAAACATTTTCTCAAACGTTTGAAATGCTCTATTTTCTACGCTACTTTCTAGCGTGAAATGAAGGCTATTCCATGCCTGAGTTGGGAAAATACCATTAAGTTATTATGGTATCTCTTTTTTTTGGCTAGACCAACTTAGGCCTATAATAAATAGTATTTAAGTTGAATCAAATGTGTCGACAATAACATTGATTCAATGACCGAATTCGTGTTTCTAATTCTTAAATTTACCTTGGTGAACGCTGAAGCCTATCCGGAGGGATAAGGAAACATCGCAATACCTTCACAATATTAGTTTATTTTATTCCTACGGTATGTAGAATGAAAGAAAAATAAAAATCTATAGAATATATGAAAGCTTTTTTCGGGCTGCAAAGATCGTTAATTCAGGGGGTAACATCTATTTTGAAGAATGTGACGAAAATTAACTTGCGAGAGGTAATTTTGCGAATGTCGAATGTCACCAATGCCACCAATGCCAAAAATAGAATTATAAAGTTTTATAAAATTTTAACATATGTATAATATAGTCAATTTTAGGATAATACAGACTGAAAGAAATCGGTAGAATATTTCAGAAGATTCCGTAGAAATATGACACTTGGAATATTCATGAAATATTTACGACATATTTCATAACCATCCCAAAGATCAAACGACGGAATATTACACTGAATTATTTATGGAACATTCATGTAAGATTTCATGAAATATTTTATGAAATATTCTAGTGCAGTATTTCATAAAACATTTACATTTTTTCCAGAAGAATTTCACACATCGATAGGGATATAATATTTCTTAAGCCTTCCGAAATAATTTCGAAGGAATCTTACAAGACAATAATTCAGAAAATATTTCACGTAATCTTTAAAAAAATGATTAATCGTTAAAATAATGATTTTAACCTTAATCATAAACTATTTTTTACTTTCCGCTTAACCAGCCGGATTGAAACTGATCTCTGGCCTTTGAATTTTGCCTAAGCTAAAATCTTTAGCGCTGCTGTCATGTGTCGTTATCGTTCATTCGCTGACCTTTGGTGCTCTGCGCTCTTGATTAGTACTGCAGGTTGATGCTGCCGTTGGACGAAGGCGCGGCATTGGCTCGTGTGCTAGATGAGTCAACAG
>UCOM01003903.1:0-14999 GCA_900474385.1 Ormyrus pomaceus
TCTGGAAGGGCTGTTTCTCCTCTTTCTCTTCTCTCTCTCTCTCTCTCTCTCCCTCTCTCTCTCTCTCTCTCTCTTTCTCTGTTTCTCTGTTTCTCTCTCGGTCTATCCCCTTTTTTGCCCATGCAGAGCTCGCGAGGATAAAGAGTCGAGAGCTGTTTTCCTTTACGCTCTCGTTTTCATCCTTGCTAGACTTGGATTCCCGTCTACTTTTCCTCCCAGTACTTTTGAAGGATTCACGAAAAGAAATGCGAAACGGATCCTTTTAGCCTGCCTACTGCTTTGCCGCGGCGTATACAGAGAGGGAGAGAGCCGAGTTGAAAACTCGTTGTAATATTAAGGATCAGGCGGGTATCATATAGCTTTTATTACAGGGAAAATTCCGGCTTTCTCTATTGTTAGGTATTTGCGGTTAAAGCTGAGTAAGGAGTAAACGGCCTTTGAAGCAATGAACTTATCTGAAATTCAACAAATTTCCAATAAAGCTTTTATTAACGATTTTAACAATCTCATTATCTACTGCTAAATACATCGTAAAGAAAATAAACCCACCTCTAAAACCGTAGACGTTAATCAGCCTTTGTCCATCCCTTCACAAGCGCGAGCCATGTTACAGAACTCGAAACCATCCACCACCCAGCGAGCCCAAGCAAGCGCAGCAATGCAGCTATTCTGGCAAGCGGAAAAATACAGCAGCAGCAAACAAGTTCAATAGACGGGGTCGCCGCGACACTGATAATTCCCGGCCGCACCGGCAAGGGGGGGGGGGGGGGGGGCTAAAAAAGGGAGGACTAAATCCGCGCGATCCCATTACACGAATCACGTGTACAGCGCCGTGGCGTAATAAGGCAAAGTGCAGAGGCGACGGCAGGACTGCGACGAGCGCGCCGCTCTTTAGCGCTGAGCGAGCATTGAGCGCCCCGGAATTTTAGGGAGATTAACGAGTCGACTTTGTCGGATGCGCCGCGCCGCGGCTTTTTGCGGCCTGTAATCAGGTGGCGAGCGGGGTTACTTAGCCGATGAATGTATTCGGGGGTCGCTTCGCCAGGAAAAAGGTGGTCATAGTGGGGCAAAAGCCATTTTAGCGCAGAAGTATTACTTTTAGCGAGCCGTTATTCCTTCTTATACTCGATCAAGCTAATTTGCTCAGACGTTTGTTCAAAGATTTTAGAGGAAGAGGAGGATATAAGGGAGCTTATGTGGATTTATGATCCTTCAATAGTCAGTAAATTCTTCTCGATGGTAAAATCTAAGTAACGACCCGCTTACATTTCGAATGTTGAAACTGTAGTTTGGTAGCAGGGGTTTTTCAGATTTTCGAAAAACTGACACGCCGCACGGATATATTATCGAAAAAGTCCAACAACCAAAAGATACACAATAGCAAAAATAAAGAAAACCAAGCCGAAGACGAAGTTGCTGGTTAAAAAGAACAAATTTCATGCAAAACTTTCCAATTGTATCCCCTTGTATAGATCGTTCCGCATCTTTTTGCGATATTTTTACTTAACGATGCTCAACTTTATATTTTTGCTACGTCTGTCCCTCTCTTCCTCCGCTGGTGAAAGTTTCTCATTCCGTTTGCCTTTTTGCTCGCAGTTCGTCTCGGAGTTCGCGTAGATCTGCATCCCACGGCGAGTTTCTCATTTTTTTTTTCTTTCCCTTGTCCGCTTTCCATCAAGCTTCCCTTGGCCTGCTTCTTCGTTTCCTTTTTTTATTTAGTCCTTCCTTCTCCATCTCGTTTGCCTACTTTCCTCCTGCTGCTGCATTGTGTCAAAAAATTAAGTTTCACTTAAACTTTGCGACATCTTTCCTTTCGAATATTGAAATCTTGCCAACACCATAAATATTCCTACAATACAAACTTCTGAGCCAACTAATAATCTCCCCTTTTCTTTAATTCGCATAATAATCCCAGTATTAATCTTTAAACGACCAAACAAATCCATAAGAATCAGCCACATCTCCAACCGGAATTTCTTTGAAAGCGCAGTCGGAAGTTCGCAATCTTCCATTCGGCAAAGTATTCAGCAATTTCCATACGGGGTAGCTCGCGTAACGCTTTCTCTGTCATCGCTTCGCGCTGATTATCTTCCTTGCGCGTCGTTATCGAATTTCCCGGGAGCACACCGCAGGGATGACTGCGCGCAAGTTCCTACTCCGCTCTTAGCGTCGGAGTACACCTCGTACATCAGCCGCTGAATAAGAGATCTGGAGAGATTCCCCGCTTCGGTTTACCGGGGGGGAGGGGAAAAATCATTTTGCGCCGCTCGCGGGCGCAAAAGCCTTTTAGAATAATTGCGCGAGTCTGCGCGGGAGAGGAGAGTTTTTGGAGGTGGCATAAACAAAGTGAGGATATGAGATTGCGACGCTAAGTGGATTAATCGGAACGAGTGCTAAATAAACGTTTGGCTTGTCGATGGATTAACTGAGAAATTTTCCGACTCATCCGAGCTGAGCTACCATTCCGAGGAAGGGCAATGGCGCAGACGAAGTTGCGCACATATATATGTATATATAGCAAGTGTAAAGTCAAAATCGATGCATCAAATAATTTCGAGCAGAAACGCGAAAAACTTTCCCGTCGAGCCGAACTCGCCCACTTCCCTCAAAGGATTAAAGAAGAGAAAGAGAAAGGAGGGGGTGAATTTCGAGCTCGGCTCGGGTCTAAAGTAAGGGCTAAGTAGTAAGAGTCGCGGCTCGGTCAGACGCGTGAATTAGCCGGCCGATTGAAAGCCGGCCCGTAATTACCGCTTGGCGAATCTACAAACTGCCGCTCGACTAACTCACTCGCGCACACATGTCGAAGCTGGTATACGGGAACTGGCTTCGAAAGAAAAATGCCGTGCCGAAGCGAGAGAGAAAGAGGGCGAGAGAAAGGAGAAGTGGCTCGATGAAGAAAAGTCGGGGGAAAGTTCGCCGAGCGGCGGCGAACGGCGGACTTTTAAAATTGCGAAAATTCGAAAGTTCGGGGTAAATGATGTTTCGCCTGATATTATTTGCCGGCGGCGGCGGCGGCGGCGAGGCTGCCGTATATAGAGGAGCGCGGCAGCTTGCTTGGCTTTCTCGGCTCGTAAGCTCGAATCTAATCGTTCGCTCGGAATGAATGATAATCTAAACTAGTGCGCGCGCAAACGCAATAAAAACTTGCGAGGCGCCGCAAGAAGACGTCATTGGGCGAGAGGGGCGCGCAGCTGATGTATAACGAATTAATTGATGCGATTAAAGGCTGAACGAAAGTTTGTCTGCGAGCGCCCCATGCAAATCGGCTGTAATTGAGTTTCCGGAGCTCGTATTTTTTCTTTTTTTTTTTTCGGCGTCGCGGCCAAGCGCGTCCTGATTGGAAGTGGGAAGGTGTGACCGATGAAATTTGTTGATTAAAATTTTCGATGCCGGCGGTTAAAGGTGATTGATTGAAATTTTCGTATTCGCGTCACGAGGAGAGTTGTTTTTCTTGCGGGAAAAACCATTTTATTGCTCTCGGAATTTTCGCTTTTACATATATATCGCCAGTAATTTGTAGATCGTCTGAAAGGGCGATATCTAGTTTTAAAAGCTTGCTTTCGCGTATTCAACCCGTTTTTGTATTCATTTTAAAAAAGCAGAATCAAACATTTCTATTCACTGCACAATACCGAGATTTTCATGTCAGTTTTCAATACATTGAAAATAGCGCGTGACATTCCGACTCCTCTCTAAAACCAAGCAAACGTCAGTTCCAATTCATTAAAGCAGAGTCAATCTAAGCCATTGATTAAACGGCACGAAAGCAGTGAAAGGGCGTAAAGTAAATCATAGGATATTAAATAATTTTTGCCCTCCCTATTGTCGCTTTTTGCAGGAAGCAGTTAGTAGCTTCGGGCTGCGTTTGACGGGAAGCAAAAGAGAAATGAGAGAAAATGGCAAGCGTCCAATTTTCGGCGACTCCTCTGCAGTCGATCGCGATGATTATGAAGCGCTTCGTCACCGGGCATTCAATGTTTTGCTAAATTGAATGGGGAGTGTAGATCGAAAATTGCTTTTTATTGTGTTCTCAGGGTTTTGTCGTAGAACACATCGCCGAAAAAGAGGTTCACTTTTCAAAGGATGACAGGTTATGATTACAACTGAATTGTTCGTCATTCCAAAGCTTTTTCATCGAATAAACCTACTCCCAAGCTTTAAAAACCTTCCTTGTCTACATCGCGGAATATACTAACAGTCGAGCAAGAGCCTTATTTCGTGCCTGTAAAAAATGAAAATTTTAATTCCACTCATCGGCAATAATTCATCAGCCCCCTGAAACATTAACCAGCTCACTTTCTTTCTCCTCCGTGTGTACTTACTTCCCCAGACTCCTCGGTCAATTTCAGCCTGGCGCAACACGATTAAACATTCCGGATTAAATATTCCCCTAACCCGCGGCCGTCGTAATTTCGCCGCGCGCCAGCAAAAGAACTAACAGTCTCGCAAAAAAAAAGGGGCGGGCGCGCCGTCGTAGCGAAAGAAAGAGCTACGCGACTGGAAATAGAACGGAGAGGAGCCCTTACGAGCGGCAGTTTTGCCAGTAAGTACGTAATTTCCGGAGGCCGGGCCTACGACTGACTACTCGCGGCCGGCGCTGCCAGGAAGTTGAAGCTTAAATTACGTTTGGCGTGCCGCGAAAATGTGTAGGCTACGTGCGGAAAGGTTGCGCGAGCACGACGAGATATACCGCGTAATTTCCGGATAATTTGTGACTCCGCGGAAAACGCAGCTGCTCGTCTGCCGCCGCGCGGTCTTGTCCTACTTTTTGCAGCGAATTTTTCTGCCTCGCGGCTTCTCTATTTGGCCAGCAGTTTCAATTTATCGGAAGCCACTACTTTAAGAGGGCGATTAGATTCTTTATTAAACATTTGTTTTACTTTATCAATATTGAGCTCAATTCAAGAGAGAATATACTTTCCCCTAAAATGCCGCTTTCACTACCTTAATTCACTCCTGAAAACAAAGACGAAAACTTCGACCCCGCTCGCATAAAAGAATCGCCATCAGTCACGCGGCAGAAAAATTAATCATCCGAAAAGCTGATCCTCATTACAAGGTAACCTCAAAAATGGCCTGTTAACCTCCCCAGCCCTGACAGGCGATCTTATCCCGCCCTGCAACATTCCATTAAAATTTCAAGCACGGCAAAACGATTCCCATTATTAATCGGCCCCTCTCGCGCTCGATTTATCACTAGGCTCTCCTCGCTCTCAAAGCAAAGATAGGCGACTTATGCGAGACGGATTTAGCTCCTCGGCGCTTAAAGAGATTCCCGCGCGCAACAACGAGCTGCAAACGCGATAAGGTCGCCCCCGCCGCGGAAAGCCAGTTAGCCCGTCAATTTCAACAATTGCCTCTCGGCAGAAATAAATTTTACCTCCGCCCGGCTGCTCGCCGGAGCCGCGTTTGTTATCCAATGAGCTGCTCTTGTTTGACTTGCCTCCTTCCGACGAGGGGCGCCCGCTTCATAATTCGCCAGGAGCGAGAGCTCTCCTTCTTTTTTTTTATGGCTTTTTATCGTCCTTCGCGGGACTTGGATCGTTCGGGGGCTGCTTTATGAATTGTAATTTTTATTGGTTTATATCAGTGTTTGTGCCATCTTTACGGGGGTAATTTGGGCGTGACTTTAAAAGTGCTGGTAAAAAATTAATTTCTTGTACGGTGTTACATGAAATTAGAAAAGTTTTGTTAATTAATTAAATGTTAAAAGTTTTTTAATGCGCGAAACTTGAAAGTTGTATATCTGCTTGAAGAATTATTAAAAACTTTTTAATGCTCTTATTATTACGTGCAGCTTCCAAAAATGAACATTCGTTAAAATTCAATCAAGCTTCAAATGTCGGCAGTAATTAAACATTCTGCCTTTAAAGTGGACAACTAATAAATTAGTTTGGAAAGATGTAAAGTATTAACGCTCAAATAACTTCTTAAAAACTGGCTCAAAATTAGTTTGAAAGATGAAAATGTTTGAGCATTAAATTATTCATAACTTAAGCAACTTTTGCAATATAATAAGATTTTTAGAGCGTATGATGGACTTCTGAAGCCCGCATTTTTAACGTCTATATATCGTCTAAGAATATACGAGTAGAAAAAGTTTGAAGTTTGATTAACTACCTTTGCGCCGCGAGAGAAAAATCTTCGGATAGCCAGTTTTAAATTATTTTTCACGTCTCCGTCGCGAACGATTTCTCATTATTATAAGTTAGCTAGTTCTGTTAACAAGTTTTCCACCTTCAAGTCCTGAATTAACAGCAGGTTTTCCAGTAAAAATTGATACATTTTTCAATTTTACACTTGAATGGAATGCTAATTGAGCAGAATGAAAATTGGATTGTTAATTCGCAATACCGACGTGGAAGAATAGCTTATTATATCAGTTTCAGTTAGGTTAGAACTTGTGCATTTATAAAGTCATCAACCGACACTGCGGATCTTAATAAAAGACCTCAAGATAGTTTGAATTCCAAGACAGTAATTTGACTCAAATGGATAGCAGCGAGGCAGCAGTAGACTTTACGGTGAGGAACTCGGCGATTAAAGTTCAGCCAAGCTCGATTACATTTAACTTAAGTCTGATCGTTAAACGAACACCGCGCTGGAGAAAGAGACACGTGTTACTTTGCTTTATACAAAAAAAACTACCATCGTTAATCTTCGTCCTGTGTGAAAGGTCGGCTCTAGCATACTTATTAGTCGATAAATTAAGCGTAGCTGTCCGCAAGTTCCTCCTTTGTCTTATTTTATTTGTACGAGAAAGATTAAACTTATTTTGCGTTAATGACTTGCAATAATTGATAAATTTTTAATTATTTTGTAGTCATACCAATTTTTGAAGCACAAAGTTCGACTTTGATGTTTTAATATCATATCCATTGTTTTTAACAATACCATCATGACTTTTTATCTATACCAACATGACAGCCTTAATATTTGCAGTTAAAAATTCATAAAAATAACATTCATGTGTGAAATAATCTGTTTGTCAATGTTGTCGATTGAAACGTCAATACCGTCGTTTGGAACTGAAAATATCCAATAATAAAAGTTTTAAATCAGCAATTTTAGCATTCACGTGTCGGCAATCTTACTTTTAATATGTTTTACTACTTTAAATCGCGAGATTTACAAACGACTACAATTTAGCTTGTGCAACTACTTCAATTGGAATAAGTAGTAGGTAGAGTCGTCAAAAGTTTCCCAAATCCTGCCTCGAAAAAGCCTCCGTTAAAATTCACCGGCCATTCGGCAAAAGATCGCAGAAGAGAAATTACGCGTGCCATTAACAGGTCTTAAGAAACCGATAAATCGCCGGGATTAAAGAACGCGGCCTCTTCCTCTCTCTCTCTCTCTCTCTCTCTCTCTCTCTCTCTCTCTCTCTCTCCCCGCAAAGTGCGCGGGGGAAAAAGCCTCGCCGTGAATCCGCGATAAGGCAGCCGCGGAAATGGAAATCGCGCAGCTCGGAGCATCCATTATTGCGCTTCCGTGTACACGTTCACGCACAGCCATCTGCCTCGCTCGGCTTTCTTCTTATCAGCGGCCGCGAGGGATGGCCTTAATTAAGGAGGTTATACCTCGACTTTTCCGCGTTGTTTGGTGATCGATGCGATTAATTAGAGGGAAAAGCTTTCCCTGCCTTGAATGCAAAGGGGGATGGAAAATTCCAGGCTCGAACCCCGGCAGTGCGGAGAGAGAGAGAGAGAGAGAGGTTGAAATTTATTTTTTGAGGGTGGTTTATGAGCTTTCCGCGAGGCGGAAGTTAATATTTTTAAGAGGTTTTTAGCGCGCCGCGTTGATAAGAAAAATTGTATTGTTTTATGCAAAGTTAAACTTGATTTACACTCGGCATTATTTCAGTTTATTACGGGTACGGAAAGCTTAATCAGCGCCTTTCATCTTTTTGAGAGATTAGATTCACTTGCGAACAATTTGCAGGCGTGCATAATCTTTACGGTCTGACTGAACCTCGCCTACACTACTACCGGTGTAGAATACCCTGAATTCCACTCCTAACCATTCCAAATACTCCATCGAACATTAAACAAAGCAAGCGATTCTCGCTTTAGCAGAAAAACTGGACGCGACTGCAAGAAGAGCCCAGGAACTGTGGCAGTAGTAGCTGGAGGACTCCAAAAAACGAAGCGCCCTCCCTCCTCCTTGCGCCCTCCTACTTACGAGCAATCGATATCGAAGCTACTGTACGCAAGAAGCAGAAACGTGGAAGCTCGCGGAGCTTTTTGCGATCGGCTCTTTTTTAAGTGCTCGGCGTATACGCGTCGGATAGGCGCTTGCATTGTTCTCGGAGGGCTTCCTTTTTGCTCGCGCTGCCTCCGGGGGAGGGGGGGGGGCTCCGGACTATACAGGCGCGCGTTTTGCCAAGATTGCGATCCATATTTCAAAAGGCAACTGCTGCCGGAACCGGAGCCAACAAATGTTCTCCGCTGCCGCGCGCGCTAAATTCGTTCTTTCTCTCTCTCTCTCTCTCTCTCTCTCTCTCTCCCTCTCTGCTTCTCCCTGCTCGTTTCTTTTTTTCAAAGCCTTCCGCCGCGTGCTGAACGCGTGAAATACAGCTGGGCGCTCTGAGAATTTTTCGCGGTGAGTGCTAAGTTTCGACTCGGCGCTGATGCGAGTTGCGAAGGCTTTCCTTCGCGAGCTTTCGCGCTGCCATTTTTGAAATAGGAAAACCGGAATGGAGAACCGGGACTTTCAGTGGCTTCGAAACAAAGTGAATAATGCGCGAGTTTACTTGAATCCCAATTACCGCTCCGACGTTTCGCAAATGAAATAACTGGCGGATAATAAACAGGGAAGCAGGTCAATAGGTTGTTAAACCATGAAACATGGCAAGTGCTCGTGATTTAATAATGGCATGCATTCGCTCACGAATTTTCATATTTGAGGGCAGGTCTGTTATATTATTCACAATGGAGAAGGATAAAAGGTTCTGCCCAATCTGATGGTGAATTGATACGAAATATATTGCTAATACGGTTGGCATTACAATAACTAATACTTTATTTGAAAATTTATTGTTCATACATGTAATTCTCAATCTATAATTACGTTTAATTACGTTTATAGCGCAAACAAACAATAGGACAGGAAATAATTAAGATAATGAGTCTAAGTACTCGATGTAAAAAAAGCAAAAATAATCCTGTTTCCCGAGCTTTTTCCACTCGTTCCGCAGTGCATTCCGAAAATACCCTTGCATGTATATCACTTTCCGCATTGCTCAAGAATGAATTCCCCGTCCTGGTTGACATTTGTCGCAGCCGCGTACGCGTCTAACGTAAAGTCGCATTAAATATTCCATCCCTTACCGCTGAATTTTCATGGTACTTCTGCGAATAATGCATAATTCAATGCGGCGAAACGTCAGTGCGCGAGAGAGGCCCCCGGCCCGTGTAACTCCTTCGTTCGCCGCGCTGTACTCTTATCGTTACCCACGCTTTGTTCATTTATCCTCGTCAATGACTGCTAGTCTTGCCCGGGCTCACTTGCCGGAACAGGAAAAGAGCAGCTTGAAAAATGTTCAAAGTGTTAATGATCGACTTTTCGCGGCTTTTCTTTCGACTGACGCTTATGGCCTGGCTCCGACGTTTATGTGCAAAGGCTGCAGCAATATGTACTAACCTCAATTATCGATAAAAGCTTTTTAAAATTCCTGTAATTTTAAGCAGTACCGTCGTTAACGCGAATAATTGCAGCATATATTTCAGAACAGCAGTGTGTCTTACCACACCGAAACGATACCAGTGACGATCTTAAATTATTTCTCCGCGAGGCTCCCGGACGAGGTCAGCGCGCGCAAAAAAAGTGGTAAAGCTCCGAGCGCACGAGTGGAAACGAGGGAAAATTCGGACTCCTTTCATTAGCGCGCGACCGCGTCCGAAATTGAGCTCTGCGCGCGGCGCGCGAGGGCATTTTTACGAGGGGCTTAAGCGCAGGCGCGGCGGCGGCGGCGGCGAGCTCTTTTCTTCGATAAGACAAAGCCGGAAATTTATTTTCTGCCCGCTGAAAAACTCCCGCGGAGGCTTTGGAGGGGCGTAAATTACACGCGGTAATTCGCGACGTTTCCGCGCTAATTATATATATATAAGAGCCCGAGGTGAGCGTGATAAATCGAGTTTTAATTTCTCTCGTACGTTCGGGCGTTTGTTTGCGCGAAGAACGATGGGCCAGTTTTTTTTTCAAGCATTTCATTTGATAATACGTGAATTATTTCCGTGCCTGTAAGCGGTATAAATTTCGAGGATTGACAACGGTCTTTATTCGCGCGAGCTTTTTCGTGCGCCGCGGAAGAAAATCTGGGAGGGAGAATTTGTCGATCGTATCTTTGTAGGCCTGCGGTTTTCAAAGCTGCTTACGGCAGTATATTCAGATTTTGAAAAGCTTTGTTGAAATATTTTTAAGTAAAATAAATCGCTGGTATATAGCTGTAGGCTTCTACATAAAATTAATGCGCGTCTCTTTTTCCTTTTGAAAATTTTTCTGAGGAAAGCTCTCGATGTTTATTCCTTGATGTTTCGAAAGCTTCAATCGCATTTACTTTGACGAATCCAAAATTTATATATCTATTTCGATATTTACTAAAGTTCGTCTTTTAGCTTTCTCGCTTAAGCTTCTTTATCTTTTTGTTGCTTCACGATATCTACTGTCATTTAAAGCTTTTAAAACTGGAAAGCTAACTCCTCTTATCCGAGAGGTCTGTTTCGAGCTTCGAGTTTGCAACTTAAATGCTTGTACTTTATTTCCTAAGAATTAGAAATACTTAATTATAAGTCTTAATCGAACTCTTTTGTCTTTCCTCGCTTTCCAGGAACAAATATCCATATTTTAACTTGTTGGTTATTAATTAACATAGTTTCAACTTGATTTCTTGAATTATGGAAAACTGAAATTCAAATTAAATACGAGAAAACGTCAAGAAAGACACGATTTACATTTTCCAAATTACTCGTTACATCGACTACGACAATTTGCCTTAGAATCAAAAATTCATTTCCCCATATAAGTCTTCTCTCCGTCATCTCTAATTTAATCAATACTCGAGATTTCTCCTAATAGAAGTAAAAAAAAAGTGCAGCGTAAATCTCCGCGCTTCCTCAGATACGATATTCCGAGAATACGCATAATAGTCCGATCGATCGGTGCGCAAAGCGAAACATTACCCGAGGCATATCGTTTCCCTCTCTCTTTTCTTACCCCGAAGGCTTGTTCCGGCTGACCCATTTCGCCCTGCGCCACTGAGGCGCTTCCTTTTTCCAGCTCCTTGCCGGCGGCCATCTCTTCCGGGCCGAACAAAGGCGACTCGCACCTGTCTACTTAAGTCGTCTTTGTTTCCGCGGAATTTATGTACCCTCCCGAGGTGACGAAAACGCCCTTTTTCTCAACCTCCACCCGGAAGGGGTGAACGAGCTGCTTTTGTGAGTGCAGTTTGATAGATTATTTATCGAGGACAGAGGATTATCGCTGCAGCGTGCCCCTCTTTTCTTTCGCGAGCTTCTTCCAGGCTTGGCGGAGGCTATGGGGGGAATATTGTTTTTCTGGTAATTTATGAGGGGAGCCGCTGCCGTTTGGGCTGTATGCGAAAAGTTTCTCGATTATTGTCGATTCGGGCCTTTATTCTTGATGGATGCTCTTGTTTTCAAGGCTCGCTTACAGATGGAAGGTGTATTCTAACGTGAGCAATTGCTTAGATATCGATGATTTGTAGTTTTAAGGGTTCTTTCACGGTTATTCTTCAATATTCTTTTACGAAAGATATACATCCGATAAATAAGCACGTAAATCATTTATTTTCCTTGATCGGCAAAGTAACGAAATTAAAAAAAGACAATAAAAAAAAAGCTCTTTACCCTCCCAGACCCCTCGTTACAGGCTTATATTTTTAATAGCAAAGATTTTTAAAGCCCGCGCTGTAAAAAGTTCTACTCAATTTGTGCGCAACTCCATTAAGCAGCGGCAAAGAAAGCCCCTGTAACAAAAGGCAACGGCGTTCAATTAGCCTGATAGCGATTATCGCGTTAGCAACGATAGCGCAGCTGGGATCCTCGTATTCCCTTAATTAACTCCTCGCGGCTGCGCGCGACTCGCGAGACAGGCGGGAGAGCCGAGTTCGAGCTCCTCGCGTGTAATTCCTCGCAATTGAAAGTTGCCGAAACCGATGTGCCGAGCCAGCCGGCAAAACGGCTTCGCGACGCACTTTGAACTTCGCCCTTCGGAGACGTTTGCACAATATCCGCGCGGCGTAAGTCAGCAGCGGCGTCTCCCTTGCTTAATCAATGAGGAGTAGCTCGACGTTTGCTCTCGGCTCGAGGAGGAATGACTTACCGGGCTGGATTTTACGCGGAGGCGCGCAGCGGCGCCGGCAAACATTCGCCGCCGCGGAGCAAAGTGCCGAGTAGTCAGCGGGCTCGACTGATGTAAGGGATCGATTTCCTGCTAGTCTGCGGGAATGGAGGAGACCGAGAATAGCTCAAATTATCAAGGGGGAAACACTTTCATTGTTTTCGAATTTTTTTTTTTTTTTTTTTTTTTTTTTTTTTGATTGAATTGTTTTGTATACTTTTGCTTCAAAGCTTTCTAAGAGAGTAAGGTGCACTGTAAATATGAACTTCTTGCTTTTTTTATCTCTAGCTGAAAAGACCATATAGAACATTTCTCTTTTTTTATAATTTCGAATCTCGTATTAAATATTTGTAAATTAAAGAGTGAAAAGGTTTTTGATAAGGACAAACTAGTGTTTCTGCAGATTAAATATTTTTTTAAACATTTATAAATTCTTCACGCTGCAAAGATAATATTTGTAGTGCGATGTTAAGTTTGATTATCAAAGAAGAGTTATTCTAGAATATTCTAGAAATTCTAGAAATATTCAGGGTGAATTTGAAGAAGGTATATATCTTTAAAGTTATTATAATTTTATAAAAAGCGCTGTTCAATGCAATATTTCATTTTCGAACCTTTTCCAAATTAATCAAATTCTTCATTATTTTTCGTCTGGTCGAAATAAAATACGAACCCAGAATTTTTTCCGAACCAAATAAAATACAAATAAAAACCCAACATGAAAGCTCATTGTAAAGAAAATATAATTTCCATCGAGATCAAAGGCCATAAAAATAATAAAAGAGATCGAGAGACAAAAGCCGGTCAAAAATATATCAACCTAAAAATTCTACGACCCAATAAAAAGCACGCGCGAAAAATTATAAAAAAAAAGTGGAGGAACAAAGAAACTGCAATATCCCCGAAAAAGGAAAATATAAATCACTCACTGTCCGAGCGCAAAAAATTCCCGCAGGAGTCAATATACACAATACATCGTGGACGACGGCTGAGCTATTAAATGCTGATAAGGGAAAAAAACAGAAGCTCGCGCTATATAAGGTTTCCCGATGAAGCTCTGGGCGCGGGGCTTTAATTAAAAGATGCCCACAAAAGAAAAGCTCAATCCGTGCGTGACATCGCCGTCATTTCTTGATTGTGAAACTCGATGATGCGGCGTGGAAGTCAAAGGCTCCGCTATCGATTGAAGTTTCACTTTGATGAGCTTCCGGGGCTTATTGTCAAAGTGTTACGGCAAAAGAATTACCCTCAATTTATTACCGAACCTTTAATAACGTAACGGACTGAATTAATTTAAATTTTTTACAACTTCAGTGACAACTGTCAAGGAAACTTTTACCGAGGTAATTCAATCGCTTCCCTTTGCACATACACGTAAGGAAATCAATAAACAATCAACGGAAAACTATAAAGACGATAAATCCCCATTGTCGGTACTTGAAAATCGGGGAATAAAAAAAAAAAAACGGCGACGACTTTTCCAATTAAAGAAAAAGTTGCCGCTCGGCTCGGCCAAAAAACGAGGAATAAATCATCAGCACTAGGCTCGATATAACGCGGCCTTTTCCCTGGTAATTCATCGAACATATCTTTCGGCAACAGTAGAGAAAACTTTCCAATTCCTTTCCCTCCCATCCCCCCTATCGAAAAAAAGCCAGCGAAGAAATGCCCCACTGGTTCGGTATTATCATCACGACCACTGGCAGCGATCCAGTGCCAACTCGGGGGGGGGGCTCTCTCCCTGCGTGTGTGTGTGTGCGTTAGGAAGGGTAAAAAATAAAGAAAAGCTCGATCGGCAGCAAAACGCTCGAATCTACAATTTCCACTTTTCCGAGTGGCCGATAACATCGACAGCAAGCCGCGCGCGGCCCGATGCGACGCGGAGGCGGCGGCGGCGGCGGCGGCTTTCGCTTTGTCAGCGGCTCTCGCGCGTCGAGCTTTTCTGTCGCGAGCTTTTTTCGCGACACGCTCGAGCTCTCTGTCCTCTGTATCTTCCACCGTAATGAATCCGATTCTTTGCCGCCCTTCCCCCCTTTTTTTTGCTTTTTCGCGAGGCTCCGCGACAATTGTTTGGATTTTTCTTTGCTCATCCCATGACTGTGATTAGCTTTCTATTCAGGAATAAGATCTAAGCACTCATTACAAACTGTGAAGATAAAATGTATGAAATATATAAAAAGTGTTAAATATTCGACATTCTTTTTTTATTCAAAGTTACTGCTTCCAATAATTCTTTTATATCGAAGCGTAAAAGCCACCGGCACTTAAGCCGTAAAATTTTTAACATTCATTCAAGCAAAAAAGATCCTTTCCGAAAAAGCAACTCTAAAATAAAAACCTGCCCCTCCACACAAAAGCTCTCTCTCTCTCTCTCCTCCGAAAAACAGGCGTCCATATCCCAGCGGAGCTTCGGCGGCGGCTCGTAAAACAGTGAGCAAAATATTCCTGGCGTCAGCACTCCGGGCCTAACTCGCTTTTACACGCTTCCAAATCAAACACGAAGGCGCGGCAGCGCCAGCCTCGCGTTAATAAGCAGTTTCGGCAAAGCCCTCCGCTCTTGTTTCGGCGCTGCTCCTTTGCAGGCTGGCGCCAACTTCTGCCGCCGCCCGCCTCCCCCCCCCCGGGCTTTACTGCCCCGCGTT